>KZ810532.1:16282-40522 GCA_000696205.2 Oncopeltus fasciatus
ATAAGAGGGTCCAACCAATCGATAAGAGGATCCAGCCAATCAGCGAGCAGGAAAACAGGATCAACCAATGGGAAGACAGGCTTCGCCCAAGGACCGGACAGCGCCGGGTATAAATACCCCTGGATTTGAAGACAGCTCTCATTCTCTATTCAGCCCTGAAGAAGCCATCACATGATGTGCGAAAGCTCGGCAACCATCAAAAACTTTACACGGTCCAACCCGGAAAAAACTTTACATACATCTGATGACTGTGGAAGCCTACGTGAACATATATATATATATATAAAATTTTGAACGCAACATATTTTTGGCATCACTTTCAAGTGCAAAGTAAAATTTTAGTGTATTTCATTACAAAATACAAAGTATTGCTAGTATAAAGGAAGATAAAGTGATAAGAGAGGATCCAATGTCGGAATTAGTGAGTAAAGCACATTCAATTATAGATAATTCACGAACTTGATAACTGTGCATATAATCAAAAACACTTATCTCTTGGAGTATAATTGATATTTGGGTCCCACAGGAGAATCAAAGTCTCATTGGCCATGGCTATAAAGGGGTTCGCCATATTAATCAAGGATGATAATAATTACGTAGCCTAATTACCAATTAGAATTCTAAGGATGAGGTGGTGGTCAGAGGCGTAACAGGAGTTAGTCCTAAGCGATTGGCCTAAGCCTCTTCAAGTACCTCATGCAAATTTCGGGACGGGAAGTTGCTGGCTACCTTGCTAACGACAGGTCTACCTGGGGCTAAGCCAACGTAAGCTTCCTGCTTGTACCGGTCTCCTGGAATGAGTCGTTTCACTCTCAATTGCAAATGGTTCTCGACTGCTCATAGGTGTAGACAAAGAGGACTCATGGATGAAGAGGAGAACTTCAAATCAAAATATTTCTTTTTCTTATTTTTTTAAAAACTTTATTAATGATTACATTCTACTTGTTTATGTGCAACTTATGATGTGCACGGATGCATGGAAAGGCCAGAGTTGTGATGAAGTCTTTAACAAAAGGGATTTTAAGGCATTGTGCATTAAGCAAGGAGTTTCCGACGTTATAGTGTGTATCAACTATGATTATGAAGATTTTGGATTGGAGAGACTGTATTCTTTGGATTCTGGATGGTTTAGCAGTTCTCACAGTTCGACTCCATACGTCCAGATAGGTCTAAGTAGCATCTTATAAAGGGTGAGTTTGTTAAAGTAGGCCAAATCTCCTATTTAGCTCCTGCCTTTTGATTTTTGTGTGTTTGTTCCATGTTAGTCAAGTGTTAAGAACAAAGCCCAGATACCTGACGCAGTTGAAAGTAGGGATAGGAATATCATTAAAGTAAATTCTCCCGGATTATTTCTTCTTTAGTGTGAACATAACATGACAACGTATGCCTTCGTTGACCTTAATGCGCCAGAGCTGGCACACTCGTTGTATGTCCATGACATGTCATTAGAGTATGTGTGTTTCTCCTGGCAGTATGTGAGTCAACATTGGAAGAAAAGATTGCTTGGTCATCAGCAAAGGTTGCAAGGAGTGTGTTAGGATGAGAGGGGATATAGGCATTTTACAGGATGTAAAGGATGGGCCCGAGCTCAGAACCTTGTGGAACTCCCGCCTCCACCTGGTAATATTCGGAGTAGTCTAATTCTTGTCGGACGCTGAACAATCGATCGGTTAGGTAGGAGCGAAGGATAAGGTAAAGGGTGCTTGGGAGGATGTATTCTAATTTGAACTATAATCTGCAATGCCAGACCTTGTCAAAAGCTTGCGACACATCAAGGGAGGCACCAACACAGTACTGCTTCTTCTCGAATATGCAATCTACAATACGAAACACCTGTTGCACCGTGGAGTGTTTGGCTCGGAAACCAAACTGGTGTTTTGGAAGTATATGGTGATCGTCTAAGATTGGTATTAGTCTTTTAAGAAGAATCCTCCCAAATACCTTTAAAAAGAGGGGAAGGAAGCATATTGAGCGATAAGAAGAAGGAATACTTGGGGGTCTTCCAGGCTTTGGAAAGAGGATTACAGAGGATAACTTCCGCAGGAGAGGAAAGTGTGTGGTTCGGAGAATGGTGTTGTACAGGTAGGGGAAGAAAGTTACAGCCTTTTGGGGAAAGTGGTTTAGAATTTGGGCTGTAATAAGATCTTACCTGAGAGACTTACGTTTAGGCAAGCGGGAAAGGATATATTTGACCTCAAAGGGGGTGACGGCTTTAGGAGGTAGAGACAGACTGAGGAATTAAACCCACATAGTCAACTAAAATGGCTTACCAACTAAAATGGCCCTAAAACTATTTAGGTAAGTAATCTCTAATCTAGCTAATTTCAATATAATTTTCAGTTCACAGAAAAACTTATGCTTTAGGGAATTTATGTTAGTAACCACCATTTGTGATTTATAACATTGGATTAATCCACTTTCAAGTAGCCAAATGAATATTAACAAAATGCTTACTCAATTGTGCCTACATCTTGTGCCCCGATATTTTTTAAAATAGTAAATTAACAAAATTATTTCATTGAATTCATTCATGTTATTCATTATATTCAATAAATTGCTCACACTTAAGTACGGTAATAATGTTTGATTTGATTTTTTTTCAACTCTAAGCTTTTGCATTTGTCTATACAAATAATTACTCGTTATCTTTACACATTACGTTATTAACTAGTATTAGGTTAACCATTGAGAAATAAATAAAATTAAGTATATGTAAGATGTGTTTACTTACAACCAGAAACAAGTCATTTTAATGAGCTCTGTAGTATTTATTGTTATTTATAATATAATTTAGGCCGTTTATCGATGATAAAAAAAGACCATATATTTTTTAAAAATACGTTATTTATAAATTTAATATTAATAAACTTGGACCTGCAGAATGGAAAGACAAGAGCCACTTGACACCATCTGATTTTGGCATATGAAAAGGCAGTCTTTGGCCGATTTGATTTTTTTTATTTTTTTTTTTTATTTTTAAGTTTTTCCTTAGTTCTCCAAATTCAGGTACCTGTCTCTCTGTGGTACCTTTATTTTCTCATTTTTTTTTTTTTTTTTTTTTTTATTATTTTTTTAAAAAGTTTTATGTATGAGTAGTTTTCAGTTAAGTAGCCTTCTGTACACACATAAATATTTCTCCTACACCTACAAGCTCATGGAAGTATAAATATTACATATCGACACAGTGATTGAAACCAAAAGTTAAACAATCACCAATAAATTTTAACAACTTTTAGTGCAAGGGAACAGAATATAAAATCTAGCTGTCCCAGCCAGTACTCGAACCCGGGCCAATGCTTTCCGGGCCAATGCGTTTCCATTTACGCTACCGAGACAAGTCTGATAAGTTATTAAATTTGGAAGTAAATAACGAGAGTCGTTTAAACAGCTTGTCAATGTCAGCTCCTCCGAGCATAAGATTCTTTCGTGTCTTCAATTTTGAAACTGTGAAGGTAAATCTCGCCCTGGGCAAGATTTTATTGACAAAAAATAGATTTACTTAAGGTAAAAGATCAGGGGGATTTACTTAAAATAGGGCAGTTACCCCCCCCCCCCAAAAAAAAAATTCTATTGACCTTAAATAATAGAAATAAAATCAATATTGAAATATACTTTAACTTTTGAAACGAGACAAAAAAAATTCAGAGATATATGAAACTGTTTGTCATAAGCAAAGAAAAAAGCTAGGAATTAAAAGGCTAAATGTGGAAATAAAAATCAAAATAAATCAAAAAACTTCAAAACAACACATTGGCAAGTATATGGGAATGCATAACCTAAAAAAAACCGAATTAAAATTAGAACATTAATTCATAAAAATATAAACACTGTTGTAAAGTAAAAATGCATCTAACAAAACTTTATCTAAAAATAAATGTTAATTAAGTAAGTAATCAATGAAATTGTTAATGAAATAGATGAATAATAATGAAATGAGAAAATATCATAAGAAAACAAGCAGCCAATCTTCATAGAAACTGTATATATTTATCGAAATAATTACGGATGCAGTAATTTCATTATTAAATTAAATGAAAAAAAATAAAAGAAATTTAGATGTTTAAAGAACTTTAATGAGATAAAATCCGAATTGGAGAGTACAGTTAATGAATAAGAAACTATCATTAAGTATATAACAAGCAACTTTAAGATCAGTATCGAATAATGTTATAATGAAATTATAGGAAATTTAAGAAAATGTAACTCAACTTACAATACTCCGTAATTCCCAAATGATGACGAAGTTAAAATTTACTAAACAAAATATTCAATAAGAAAAAATCGAATTAAAAAATTAATTACAAGATATTAAAATTCCAAAAAATATTAGATTTTATAATGAGATAAATGATCTATCAATAGTAAGACAGAACTGTAGGGTATTTATTCATATGCCCTCCAACGTGGTAAATCTCTTGGTTTTATGGAAAGTAGACAGAGCATGAGGAAGTGACGTCACAGCTCGGAGGGGAGTTTTTGGCCTCATTCTCTCGCCGAACAACACCCCTTTTGTACATCCCTTCCATAGTATGTCTGACCTATACCGCCAGTGATCAGAACAAGAGGAAAATCTTGCCCCTTTCACATCCCAAAGCTAGGCCACTCCAAACGCCTTTTTTGTCAAACTGTACTTTTACATATCGGTGAATGAATTTAATTATGAAGAGCCAAAAAACTTTATATAAACTACCTGATACATTTTTTAAGTTCAGGAAATGAAGCTAATTTCCTAAAACTCTAGATGAAGGATTTCCAAAGGGCTTTTTCTTGCTCGGAGTTCTCGTCTGTTCTATCCTTATTTATGGCATATTTTATATTAAATTTTATTTGAGTTAGTTTTGGAGAGATTATTGTTCTGCTGGATAACAAAAGCAACCAGCTTTCACACACTTTTGAAAAAAAAAAAAAAATAAATAAAACTCCTTCATAATCAAGGTACAGAACAGTACTTTCTATTCCAAGTGCTGACTCTTGTATTTTCAAACCGAACATTTTGATCTCTAAGCTAAGACACCTAAATAAGTTAGAATATTTACAATTTTTTTTAATACTAAACAAATCATATTTATCATTAATACTGAACTTATAATACTATTTCTGTATATTGGTTTTTATTATTGTTAATTAAATATTTTTATTAATTTTACATTTTAAGAAACACAAATTATATACATTTTTCACGAACTGACAAAGAAGCTAGGACTGAGGCATTCTAGAGCATTGATCATACAATCATTACCTAACCTTTGTTCTCTTATTAATGGAAGTATTTAAGAAATATTACTTCCGAAAGGTAATTCATTAACATTTACATTGTATTGTAATATTCTTATATAGATTCTTCTTCTTCCCTTGAGCATTGTGCCGTCCTTGGAGAGCAAACAATCTTCACTTTGTTAATTGAACTTTATATTTCGTTAGATAAAATTATTAGTTCACTTATACGTCCATTTCAATAGAGTTTGGGAAATATCACTCCAAACAGCTCTTCAGAGAATAATGTTTTTTTTTATTCATTACATATTTATTTATTTTACCTTGAAGAGTGAATGGAAGTAAATTCGCCTAACTGCCAAAACGACTAAATCGAAATCTCTCCTCTCTAATAGCAATAGAAAGGACATACTACTGTACTAAATCCTATTAAGATGCCGAATCCAATGAGGCGTTAGCCGACAAGAGATGTTCTTTCTCGACAAGAAATCTTGGCTTATCCACCCTTATTGGTCCCCTTCATGAAATGGGCCTCGCCGGTAATCCTACTCCTTTCTCCAGGGGCTTAGACCCTCCCAGAAGAAATGCGGATATTGTCTGCTCTTCAGCTCTTATCCAGTTTTATTTTCTGAATCGCAGACCTTCAAGTCAATTTTTTCTTCGAGTATCTGACGCATTAGACTCACCTCATTCTCCGATAGACATTCTATGAAACGTGTCCTCCGAACTTTAAGTCAATGAAGTAAAATTAATTTTTACTACCTGAAATATCCATTCACGGGAAAATAAGTAATTTATAAAATGAGGAATTGTAATTTACCATTCAATTTGTTTTAAGTTACTATTACAGTTTTTATTTTTCTATTTCATCTTAACTTTTTTATAAAATACATACAATAGGTATGTCTTTTGCATTCCAAATATGGATAGACATTTCATGAGTGTAAATAGGCAAATCTAGTAAAATGATTTGTATGAGTTTATGTGTTTCGTGTGATTGTATGTTCTTAACACTGCTATTGAACAAGAATTATCAGAATCAGAAAGAAATATCCTGCAACTCAAGAAATAGATGTAATTCGGCGAATATATTTTTACAATTTTTTTCAAAACATGGATATTATTTATTAATAACAGAAACTTTGGCTTACTTTGAAGTTCTTCTTTAGGAGTGTTATAAATATTAAAATGATCTGGAAAGGTATTAGAAAGAGAACAACCAGTAATTAAACGGATAATGATCAGAAGGAAGGTATATAACTAACTGAATCGTGAAAGTATATAGGCAGATACTAAATGTACACAAACATATTTACTTATTATAAAGACCACAGACGTGGTGTAGAAATGGAGAAATACGCACAACTGATTTATGTGGAAAAATATAGATGTAATAGTTGAACAACAACTCAGTAAGATTTCAACGGAGTGCGGCAAGTTAAAGAAAGAATATGAGGGGTATGTACGAAAATATAATGAACCATCTAACGGTGCGGAAAGGGTAGTTTTTCTAAATGAAGAAAGGTATTTTCTTTCTCATAGTTTTATTATTAAATTTGTTGTAAGAAATATAATAAAAAATTAAAACTATGTTATTCTCCGTGTTATATTATTTTACTTTTTTTTTTTAAATCATTAAATCTCATGAAAGGATAGAAATAAAATATTTATGCATATAAAAAAGTATTTTTTTAAATTCTGGCCAAAGGAAAATTTGTAGATAGGGTGGGGGTTAAGAAAACGTACCTTATCCCACCGCGAGAGGTGTCGTAGTTGAGTATGGTTGAGTTGTGCTTCCACATGATGAACTGGGTCGGGGTCGGAACCTTCACTATGACACACCGCAGTTCAATGGTGCTTCCGGAATTGTAGAATTTGTTCTTTATGGTGTGATTCCTCTCATCCGCTATGTTCAGCTCAGGAACTGAAAACAAAGAAATACAAATAGCACCATTACTGACAATGAGACGTTCCCAGTCTGAGACTCTTGTTCGTGATATATGGATAATATCAAAAGACCATCGTATTCTCCACAGATTTTATTTATTAAATTATTTTAACATTTTACCTTTGATAATCGGAAACATATGTTACACCGGAGATTCGCTTTACAATGTAATTGCTATGCTACATAATATAACTACTTGTAAATTCATTTCTGACAATTTTTTTTTTTTCTTCATAGAAAGAGAAAACTAACCTTCACATAATAGAAATGAAGGCGCTATATGAATAATATTTAATGCCGAACATAGCTGCACATTTGAGTCCACAACGATAGTAAAACAGTAAATATTTTTTAATACCAAAGCAATAACCATAAAGGAAACGAACATAATGGGTCAGTTTAAAATATTTTGAAAATTTTTAATTTAGGAAAGCTTTTTTTAATGAGTTAAAAGCGGAAAATTTTCTTCATTAAAAACTTAATATCCAAATAATGTATCTCTAACAATTTAAAAGTCATAAAAATACAATAGTGACAGTCATTCAATATGGCTAACCATGTACAGATGTTCAAAAAATGAAAATTATAACGTGATAGTTGTCTCAAACCATCAAGAGTTTACTCTCAATTGAATGGCTATGTTGAGCGAAGATAAATACTGTTCCTGAGACCTTTGTGATAAAATTATACGAGTAAAAATAAGGAGAAAACATTGTTAAAATAAAAGAGAATGACACAGCTTTGTGCTACTGCAACATTTGCTTGGCTTTTGTTTGCCGCTTCACTGAATAGCTACTGTCCGTACAGAAGGATGTCCAATGGGAGAAGAGCATTCTGTGTACAGGAGCCAAAATTGTTGGCATATACAATTTATATAGCTATAAACATTTCTACAAAAAAAAAAAAATTCTCAGGGAAGGAACTGGAATACTTACATTATTTCATTACTTATTAGATTAGTTATGCTAGTTGATTATTTAGGAAAAATTAATTGGTAACGTTATTGACATAAATATTTTCAATTATGAGAAACCCACCGATAAAATGTAAATTTGTTTTATAGCGAAAAAGTAGGGAAAAAAATACTTTGTAAAATAAAGTGGAAAAATAGATCATGCCCACCTTTCATTTATTTATATAATCTTCATATTATTCATAAAATCACGAATGATAGCTCAATGTATTTATATAGATATATATATATTTAAGCTAGAGAAAAACTTCATTATTTGAATAATGATTTAATTGTGCTATGTAATCCCACGCTAAATTATCTAAAAGAAATGCATAGAGAGCCAGAAAAAAAAATCTCAGGTAGTATTTAAAAAAATATCAGGCAGAACGTAAGTCTAATAAATAGCTGACAATGCTATTTATTCAGGAGTCAAGTGCGGGGAGTTGGAGAGATTATTGAAGCTACCTCAGTGTGTAGAGGTCAGCGCGCCTAACCGGAAAATGGGAGACCCGGGTTCGATTCCTGGCTGTGGTAGTAAGATTTTTTTTCTGGCTCCGTCTGCATTACTTTTAGTTCATTATTTAAATTGTTATGCTAGAAATTAAAAAAAAAAATTAACGCATAGTAAGATACATGTTTATTGTAATTTAGACTATTTGACAGGACCTCTTATTTTTGTGACATAGAAGCTAAATTTGTTATTTGGGGCTTTCGTTGCATGTTCTTGAAAGCATTCATATTTGTTCACGTAGGCTTCGTCATTTGTTTGAAATCAATTGAAACCAATCCTTTACTCTCAGTGATGAACATACGATTCAGGTGACACGACGTACCCTCTCGCTTCCATGACTGGTAGGTGTGCTGAACTTTCTACTTATATTGTTATAGTTTTTTCCTCAGCATTTCATATCACATTACTTTTAGGTACGTAAGTTTTATGTACTAAGAATGTAAATAATATATTTTTTGTTTTTCTCTTATTTTCTTACGACATTGTATTTCAACAACTCTGAAGATGGCTCACAATGTAAGCCGAAATGTCAGCAGATAATAAAAAATACTACTTAAATTTTTTTTATTAACCTTAACCGAACCTCGATAAATTACACTTATTCATGACAGGATTTGTAATAATTTCAGTAACACACACATAAGTATATGTTTATATAGTTTGTTAAAAACTGAAGCCAATATAGGCTACAGTTGAGTCCCTTCTCCCATTGAACAGCATCTGTATTTAATGTAATCTCTCATACATTTTTTTTAACTATAACTCTCTCTCCATCTCTCACCCCTTAAATGTATTAAGATGTTTATGTCAAAACCCATAGCTCCCCGAAAAAGCCGTATTCTTGAAGTCCTACCCTCATCTTATTGAAGAGGAATTCAGAGCCGTGCAAACAGCATGCCACAATCTAGTTTTTGTTAGTTCTCATGGACTGATACTAGCACAGACATTAATCTATCTCACACAAAATGGAGAGCATTTCAGTCATCCAAGTGTTTAAGGATCCTCATTTGATCATCTTCAACTCAGGAAAGAAGTTTTATTTATTTTTTCCTTTATCGAGGATAGAAAATCTGTCTTGATGAACAATACAGTCGGAATGTATCTTTATGACGCCAAAACACCAAAGTGTGTTTGTGCAGAAAGTGCTTGTGACAAGTGAATACTTATTCTTTTCTTGGATTACATCACAGTGGTGTACATCTTACAAATTGATTATAAAAGAATCGCTAGAAGGAAATTGTTGACAATTCTCCCTTTATAATTTTGATTTTACTTTACATATATATGAATCTTTGTATGCATGTGTATGTTACTCTTCGATTGTCAGTAATCTGAAATGTCTTATTTTTAATCAATTTTTTGGCGATGAGCCTAATCCTCTGATATTCTCATCTTTAATCTCATCCTCTCTTTATTCTCCATTACCGCCCTCTTATCTATCTTATCTATCTGCATTGTCTGCAGACTCTTCTCTTTTCCACATTTTACCGGAAGGAGGAAAGGCCATATAAAAGGACGCATGCGCTCATTCATCTTCTACATCCGACTTGAGTTTTCTTCGGAAGAGGCTGAGGTCCTGCGCACTGGATAACGCTAAGTACCAGCACATGTTAATATGTTTACAATTTGGACAGGAAGAGATTTATGAACTAAGGGACCCGTTGTATTAATGTCCTTTACATTTAGGGGTTCTTAGAGTAAGAATAAATTGTGCTTACTTTACCGGAAAATGTATGCATCGAATAAAAGTATTTATTTAACTATTCGCATTAACAATCTCACCATGACCTATTGCTAAGAAATTCTTCTTCTTGAAAATATCTTACCGCATCTAAAAATATTTCCCTGGCGTTAATGACCTAAGGTTGACATGCCATTAAGAAAAAAAAAAGTATTTCATCCATGGGTATAACAGTAGCTGTTAAAGTTAAATTTAATAGATAATTCAAACGCACTACCATGAAAGGTTTCCTGATCACTGAATTTTTAGTTATGTATAATGAAATGAGAATATCCGGTAACATTACGTACATAAATGATTCGTATGAAGTTACGTTGCACTGACTAGAAGCTGGAGAGAATGTAGGTCGGTAATTAAAATAAGTGGTGATGAAAGAAGTGTGAGAAGGGCGGATTGGTAGTCGGGCACCATCGCGGGGGAAATCCAGTAACGAGCCCCATCCCTCAGCGGAAAGAATTAGGAATGAGCAAGTGGCGGAGAGGGTGGGCGCTCCAGGACAAGGCGTATGAATAAAACAGAAGCCCACCCCTTGAGGTTATTGCCTCAGAGCTTTTGACCCCTCCAGCCGCCACCTTCACCTGATCAGATTAGAATGGCCCCTGGAGGAAAAGTGAGCCGATTACCGAACTGCTTCTNGGAGAGGGTGGGCGCTCCAGGACAAGGCGTATGAATAAAACAGAAGCCCACCCCTTGAGGTTATTGCCTCAGAGCTTTTGACCCCTCCAGCCGCCGCCCTCACCTGATCAGATTAGAATGGTCCCTAGAGGAAAAGTGAGCCGATTACCGAACTGCTTCTGGGAGCCCTTGTCGCCTTCCTCTGTCTCATTGTGTTTCATCCCTTTAATCGCCAACCTCAGAACCTTTCCAATCCTGAAAAGCATCCCAATCAAATCCCAGTTCCTCCCTTTTATAATATTCCCTCGCCATTTTCACTATACTTGATATGTTTAAAAAAAAATTTAATGGAGAGTTTTGACAGTAGAGATTATTATTAGTAGAGAATTAGNCATGTCACATTCGTAGCCTAATGATAATTAAAGTATCAAATAAGTCCCTTACTTCTGCTAATTTTATTGAAAAAAAGTTTTTTATCAATAGATAACATTAGTGATCTTCATGTACTCAGCTTTTGTGAACCAGAATTTTTAGAGAATGGAGCAATATTAAAATTATGGTTAAAGTAATATATTCAAGTAACATAAAAATTTCTTTCTCTAGTTCTACATCAAAGTTAAAGAAATATTTGGATAAATTTTTTCATAAAATCTTGTTCTAAAAAGTCTTTAAAGAATCTTTAAAGAAGTAAGGGAAATCTGCTTCTACCACACAAGTCTTCTGTTGTTTTACTTATGAGTTACACGTAGCCCGTAACAATACGATTCACTATGTTATATTTCAATTATCTTGCTAATTTATAATTGATCACTCACATTCTTACAAAGAAAGGTGCTTCTAAATTAAATGTGCTTCATAATTATATATGAAAATAATATATTTTCGTTAATAAAATAAAATAAATTTTTACTTAAATTAAAATNGGTGGTTTTTATTATGGAAAAATCCCGCTTTCAACTAAGTACAACTAATACCGAAAAATTCTCTAATTTTAGAGTTTTCGGAAGTAGCTTCTCTCCTTGTATGCAGCCAAAATCCGAAAATATAACAAATCTTTTAATTGTAGCGTCGACAATGAAAGGTTCCCGAGGAATGAACCTTGCATAGCTTGCAAGAGGCATAGGCATAGGCATTCTGAAGAAGGAGACGCAACGGAACTTAAACAAGAAGAAACAGTACGTTAAAGCTAGAGAGAGAGAGCAATGAATCCATTTTTGAATTGGAGTTCCGCGATACATAAATATACTGATTTAAATAACGATTTTAGTAATGCTATTTAATTCCACGTTAAATTTTATACAAGAAATGTAAAAGAGCCTGAAAATATAAAAAATCTTACTACCTCAGTCGGGGGTCGAACCCGGGTCCACTAAACCAGCAAGGCAGGCTAGATAATCTCTCCAGCTCCTCCCATTTTACTGCGAGTCTAAAGCCACAGGTAAGATAGTGGTCAACACACTTGCCCGGAAAGCAGGAGACCCGGGTTCCAGTCACGGCTGAGGTAGTAAGAATCTTTATTTCAGGCTACCTTGCATTTCTTGAATAAATATATTGAGTACCCAAAGCAACTGCCTAGCTTTTCCCATGTCTCTACCTTCCCGTGTGTGTGATCGGCCCCAAGAAAATAGTTTTCATTTAACTCAAGCACGCCTGATATGAACACAAAAGAAATATTTGGATAAGAATTATATTGTTGTCATAAAACTGAATCTAACATCATGTGAGTTGACTCGTCTACAAGCACAGAAATTGATGAACATATTTTATATTGGAGTCGCACAACGCTGTCAGAACACACTATTTAGCAAATCGTTCCTATCCTGGTAATTTCACAATTAAAAAAAACAAAGAAAAGAAATTTTTATTTCAGCAGCCGGTGTGATACTGTCGGAATAGCTACTATTATTTAGAATTAACGACATAGTTAGAATCGATAAGATATTTGTCCTGCGAAACAGTCAGCCACACCTTAGCATACACAGAAAGCCTCAGATGGTTGGTGTCTGGAAAAAGCCTGGGAAACGAGGATTCTTATAGCTGAGATGACTTATTGAGTTGAATTGGAAACTACCTTACCCTGGTAGGCTAACAACAAAAAAAACTGTTACCAGCTATTCCCTCTCAAAAAAGGGGAGTCCCTTAATGGCACAATTAGGGCCGATACAAGATTTCTGTCCTTCAAGGCAGTCAGTCAGTAGTATACTCCGCCTCACTGATGTAGCAGCAGCTATTCCTCGACAACCTCTCCCCTTGGACATTTGGAAGTGTAAATTCCTATATCTCATTCTAACTACTCTAAAGCTATAAGATCTTACTCGTTTGGTCCTTTTGGTTAATTCTTTAATTTGATTTAACATAAAACTTTTGATCCCCTTTGAAAAATAACTCTTTAGGCGTTATCTTAAGCAGATAAATCAGACATTTAGAGGACGTTTAACTTACAGTTAATTAGGTACTAATTCGGGTAAATAAAGGAATTATTTAGTTTAAATCTTTATTTTTTTAACCATCCTAATTTTTATCTTCGTACGATTTGGAAAGGCCTTCACCCTGGTGGCAGCATTTAACGTTGTCAATCGAGTTAGACTTCTATGTGACTGGTGTCCTAATACGACAGTGCCACGTACAATTGCCTGGAATCTGAAAGCACTAGGCATTAATAAAGGCCCCATATGCCATCTACAAAAGGAAGGAATTATTATCTACATGCAGCATTGGAATGACACTTTAAGGAGAGAAAGAATATAATTCGAGCGTGGATAATACGTATTAAATTTTTTTACATATTTTTAATAATCAGGAATGCTTAGACTTCTTGACAATGCCTGAAGTGTAAGATATATCCAAAAATTGATCACTGGAAACAGGCCAAAATATTAATAGTAAAATTTTTTATTATAATCAATAATACTAGCCATTATTGACGATAATAGTCATGGTGATATAAGGACTTTGATTCTGATGTTGATAATATGTTGATGTTGACGGTGGTAGTGGTAATGAGCGACTTCTACTACCATCCCTTCTATATCGACCTAGAGCCATCCTCAGGAGATCTTTCCTTCTTTGCATGTTCTTTCAATTTAATCTCTTATCACTTTTTGATAAACATGTATTATTGATAAATACTTCACGATAAAAAGATAAATTAAGCTTACACTTATCTATTACTTCGGTGTGACAATTGGAGAGTTGTTCAGCCTTGATTGTTTTGCTATTTCAGAGATTTAAAAAAAAAAAAAAATGAAAGCAAAAGAAAGAAAAATCATTCTCTAGAGAAATATTTGAACTACATAAAGAGGTAAGGGGGCTATAAGGATACTAAATGGAGGCTGGAGGGGGCAGGTTTTTTCGCTATCTTTTCAGGCCAGGACCTGCCTATTTCATGTAGGATGTGGTAGGCTCAGATAAGCCGTGCAGGAGGTATGAATTTTCTTATTGTACACAACATTCCAAGCTCCCACCTGATTCTGAAAGGCTCCTTTGCTATTGAACAATTCAATATCACGTCGATAAAACGCTACATATTTCTCTCCAATAGTTTATTTCTACCATACTTCAACGTAAGGTATCTACTTCAACGTAAGGTATCTACTTCAACGTAAGGTATCTACTTCAACGTAAGGTATCTACTTCAACGTAAGGTATCTACTTCAACGTAAGGTATCTACTTCAACGTAAGGTATCTACTTCAACGTAAGGTATCTACTTCAACGTAAGGTATCTACTTCAACGTAAGGTATCTACTTCAACGTAAGGTATCTACTTCAACGTAAGGTATCTACTTCAACGTAAGGTATCTACTTCAACGTAAGGTATCTACTTCAACGTAAGGTATCTNTAGAACAAATCATTGAAGTAAAACATTAGAATCATGATGATAACTGTGGTAATGTATTTCCACATTTCATTATTAATTTGATTTGTACAGGGAACTTTCTAGTTTTGTTTTGTTTTTTCTAAAACAGAACAAAAAACGCTCTACAACAGCCTGGGAGGTGAAGAGTTTTTTTTCTTAAGACTTACCCCTTAAGATAAGGTAAGTGTTACAAGGAAGTAACTCTTGGGCAGTAGTCTTTTCGCTCGAGGGAAGAGGAAATGTAGTCTACGACACGAAACACTTGCTGGACAGTAGAATGCCTCCGTCGGAAGCTGACTGATGATTTGGGAGGACATTGTAGGGTTCAATGGAAGGCATCATTCGTTTAATTGCCTTTTTGGGAAGATTACGGAGAATTTGACCGGTGATTAAGTCATATCCTGGTGATTTGCTATTAGGCAGATGAGAGATTATGTGCTTGACCTCGGAAGGTGTTACTGCCATGAGTGGCAAGGACATAGGTAATGGTATGTCCAGGAACTCCTCAGTCTCCGAGGCATTGGACAGGTCTAAGGGATCTGTATGAGGAGTAAATGTTTGCTTGAGGTGCTGGGCAAACATTTGTCCTAGTCTTTGTCAGAAGAGGCACAGGAACCATCTCCTCGGCGCAAGAGGGTAGAAGCTTCATGGCTCTTAAGGATTCTGCGAGTAGCAATCCAGAGGGATTTGTCTCCTGCTGAGAGGGAAGACAGATAGGCATTAAAGGCCTCATTTAGTAAAACACCTAATTTTTTTTGTACGAGTCTGAGAACACGATTAATATCTTTGCGATCTGTGGGGCTAATAAATAGCTAGTAATTTTAGCTTTGCTGAGTACATGGCAATATTTTCGTGACACTTCGTGGACAGACTCGGAGTGAAGTGAATTGCGGGGAACTAGAAATTATTCTCAGCTCCCTCGGTGACGAAGCTTGTTAGCGCACCAGCCCGGAAAGTGGGAGACCCGGGTTCGTTCCGCGGCTGAGATAGATAGTTTATATTTTACCTAGCTCCCTGTACGATTCAAATTAATATTTAAACTTCATCAATTATTAATGAATAAAAACTTCACAGGCCGTATATTTACATAGATTAGATTAAATGACTAATTTCATTTTCAAATTAAAAAAGGAAAATGAAGACACTCATAGTCCAGGCTGGCTCTAGAACGACAGAGAGCAAAAGTGTTGTAGTGATTCTCATTTATCTCTTATACTTTAATATATTTCTTATAGTTTATTGGTATTTTAGAGAATGTCGAAAAACTAAATTCTATACTTATTTCTTTAATTAGTTTCTCCTTCTAAAATTATGAAGATATCCATGATTACTCCTTTTATTCTCCTCCCCCCGCCACTCACTATTTTCAATAAAAAAATGATCCGTTTAATTATTTTCAAAACTATGTACAAATACCTTTTTTTTTTTATTGAAAAAGAAATTTCAGTGAACTTTCGAGTTCACAGTCTTAAAAAACTGAATTATTTTGCATTTAAAATATAAAATTTTATAGGATATGAAGTNACTATTATATATATATTTCAGCAGATTTCATGGAAGAAAATTTAGCTAGTCTGTTTCTTTAGAAAAATATTTTTGATTCTTCATGGATCTCACTTAGTAAACACTAAAAATAAGGTTCGCACAAATTTTCATAGAATATAATGTAATATCGATTTTCAGAAATCTAAGTATATATTAGAATTTGGATATGTCAAGTAATGTAGTAAGTCAAGTAAAGTGATTTACATATTCTAATCATTAATAATGCATCACTAATAAATCAATAGTTAAGCATATTACCCATATACGTATATATATATGTATATGTGTGTGTGTGTGTGTATTTAATAAAATGAGTAAACTGAGATTTATCGTCCNTGTAATAAAAATATATGCAATATCACTTTTATAACGTAAATAATCACAATATGACACAAATAAATGTCACGCACTTATATTACAATATCTAACAAGTACATCCTGCACTTATTACTATTATATAATAAAAACTTGATTTGCCTCAGATGAAGGTTACATATGCATTAAAATTTAATATTCAAAATTTTTTCATTTATCGTAAATGAAAGTTAATTTACGATTAGCTTCTTGTTAATTACATTCTAAAAACTCTCAAAGCTTCCTTTAGCTTGGAGTTTTTATGCTAAAGAATTTACAGTGCTAACCTTGTAAATACTTTTCTTCAGCTCAAGAGTAGCACAAATACGACTTTCTATTTGTTTATTATGTTACCATTTATTTTACCAAAACTGAGATGAGGGCGATCAATCAGTATTATTTTTTTAAATATGTATAACTTTTTATTAAAAAAAAAAATTATTCTGCACATATTTCATACACTATAATTTTGATGGGGTACATTCTTGTCCTTGCTCGTCTATCCCGGGACGTAACCCGCCCTCAAAGAGGAGCCCAGGTTAACCCTCGATAGACTGTCCGGCACCCATCTTCTCCTTTTTTTTTTTTTTTTTTTCTGGGTTAGCCACCCTTGCAACCACTTAGGGTCATTGGAGGGAGGGGCTATCTACAGGTTGCCACCCTTTTTTAAACACCCATGGCTCAGGACAAGCTTCTATATTATAAATAAAAGATTGACCTGGNATTCATTGGTAGTTACAATAACCGTTTAGATTATTTAACTAGAAATATTATTAATTTACTATGTAGTTTCTATAGTACAAACTGATTTTTCTCACAAATGAGCAACTATTAAAGCATCGTTTACTATGCCATAACTTATTTTCCCTTGGACTAAAAATTGAAAAAGTATATAAATAGTAAATATGTGTACATGTCAAAGTGATTATTTTTAAAAAAAAGGAAGAAAAAATGGAATAGCAATTCTTTGCGCAAGGGATAAATCACTGCCCTTGCCAGAACAGAGGATTACAGCCGTGAAGAATGGTCAATTTGTTTAAATTATAGGAGCTTGTGCATGCAATATTATTACTATTGTGTTCTAATTAATTTTTAACACATTTTAAACAAGCCTTAATAATACGTCAAAATACTATAAACTAAAAAAAATTAGTATATCTCTTTAAAAAAATTTTTTTTACTCACCGTTGTCTGCTGTCACAGGTAGTTCAGTAGTTAAAATTAAATTCGCTATTTCAAGATGGTCTTCTTAATGAAAAATAAAAAGTAAATAAATAAAATGAAAAGAGAAAAAAATCANTTTTTTTGCTGGGTTAGCCTCCCTTGCAACCACTTAGGGTCATTGGAGGGAGGGGCTATCTACAGGTTGCCACCCTTTTTTAAACACCCATGGCTCAGGACAAGCTTCTATATTATAAATAAAAGATTGACCTGGGCGGGATTTGAACCCGCGGCGTCAGGATTGCGAGACCCGTACGGATCCCCTGAGCTATCCCGGCGCCCCCATCTTCTCCTTAATTTAGTATTATCCAAGAAGAATCTTGAGGTCCTAGCCTGGTCTTCATGAGGCAACTATAAGATAGATATTGGATGCAGATTAAGTCGTCTGTGAAATCGCAATTACAACGACGGCCATGGGAAGTCTTCTTCAAGCCCTTGACTTCATTTTTTTGCCTGTAGACTAAGCAGCGCTGTGGAGGTCAGTTGTAAGGGAAAATAAGGCCTTAGGCAGAAGATTATTACTGGAAAGTAAAGCTAATGGGGTTTGCACGTTTTGTATTAAGTAACAGCCTTTATTTCAAAGGATCCTGAGAAAAATACTTAAATGAGATCCCAAATGTCAGATGGCTGTGAACGACATCACTGTTGGAGGATACAATCTCTGGCAGCTTTAAATCAAGGTTTGGGGGATTCATTAAACTTAATATATAACTCCTAAGAAATAAGAGTAAATGAATATGAATATTATTCAAATATACGGAAAATTAGAGGAAGCAGAAGATTACCACTTAGAAAAAGATTTGAAGGAATACTAGGGATGTCAATTCCAATTAACACGCAAGAGCCCAGCTACTATTTTGTAACAAAAGTTATTACTAGTGGTTCATTAAATTTCTAAAATGTATNGTGTGTGCATTACAAGTGTCTTGTCACATGATTTTTGAAAAATCAAAAATCGCTTTCAGAATGTTTTCTAAATTAAAACAGTCTGTTCGAAATATTTCTCATTGATTTCATTTGCAAAGCAGTTTAATATTTGTGGAGTTTTAACAAAGTTATTGTCTTTGAGGGACACCTATGTGAGAACGATAAAAACTTTTGAAACAAACAATGCATTTGTCGGGAAGAAACATGTCTGAGATTAATAAGTGCAGTCGTCTCAAAGTTGTATAACTATTTTAGGATTTACCCCTTGACCTAATCCCTTTAACACTTTCTGTTCAAACGTGAGATACAGAGGCTAACAAAAAAAAAAAAAAAAACACAAAAAAAAAAACCATCCCGCAACAGGCCATATAGGCCCAGGAGGGGAATACATGCTAAAGATGGATTTATTCTCAACCCACGGCACACTAGAGAATACGTATGGTCAGCACATTGTTCTTGCCGCCTGATTTTCCCATTCAATTAAGGAAGGTAAAGTAATAATGTTTCCCAATAGAAGCACACCAAGAATGAACAGATAGAAGAAGAGAAAGAAAAAAAACTAATTATGGTGCGTGAGCTTTTAACATAGGACCCTTTGACTCAGGTTTTCAGTAACTTAACCACAAGACCACTGAGCTCCACCCCTACATTTGAAGTTATATTAAAATTAGAGCCATCAGGGCTGTATATATTTGCGAGATAACATTGCAAAAGAATACATATGTAAGCAAGCTTTGTCATTAACAGATAAATTGGTCAAATTATAAATTTATAAGTAGTCTAATAACTGCTTGTATATTAGATTATTCTGCCCGTGTCCTAAGCTAGCATCGTCTTCATGACCATAAGTGATTAAATTATATAAAGACTTTAAAAAATTAGGGAAACATAACAGTGTAATCTCACCTTCATTAATCCTCATAAAAAATTAGAGCAGTGATTTTCAGTTTACAATTTTAAAATTACACTTCCCGAAACTCCCGAGATCTAGAATGCAAACTATTTTAAAGAATTACTATATAAATTAGGTAACTATAGAAAACTAATATAATAAAATGATTCAACATTATTGATGTTGACAATCTGGCACAAACCCCTTGCGTAAAAGTTCGTTGAAAATAATTTTTTAAGCCTAAATGTAAACTTCTTAGTGTTGATTAATCGAGCTCATATAAAATTTGACACATTGTTCAAACTTCCAAATTCCAAAAATTAATGAAATTTGATTAAGAATTTTCCTAGGAATGTCTAGTAGAGCTTATGTCGAACTGACTGATTTTTTAAATTAAATAGTAGGAAACTACCAGTCATGAACATTTGATCCAGGTGACATGTCCCCTCTCGCCTCCATGATAGCCGTAGCCCTGAAGATGGCTTACGTTGTAAGCCAAAAGGTCAGCGAATAATAGAAAATACACATTTTTTAAATTGTATTTTTAAAGATCTACCTTGACCGAACCACCTCCCCCCCAAATAATCTACTGAATAGGATACTACCTCTCTAGGAGTAAAGAAGCTTACAGGAAACTTATGATTTCAAATTTTTCAGACGATTTTTTTTAAAGAGTATTAAACTATTATTAGTGATATTATATCAAGTTGCAAGTTAACTGTCTGTGTGTCAGACAAATCACCGGGAAGACCAAGTGTCTGGGATTCGTGATGTGGGACATACTGAAAAGAGCCATCGACCTGAGCACCATCTCGCGGCCTTAACTCCAAGTACTCTGCCTCCGTCTTTGCCCCGACCCGAACGCACCTCTCTCGCCCGCAGCACACACCTCTGATGAGTCTATTCAGGGGCTCTCGGTGAAGTTTTGGTCTTAAGTTGGCCTGGGTCTTCCCGTTCCCCCGCCAGCGCACGACGTCCTCGCCACAAACGCCCTCTCTCCACTGACGTCATAGCTCCATACAGGTCCCCATAGTTAGATTATTGCAGTGTCTTAGCCCCATTAACTTCCTCCACTCCGAATTGGGATTTAATCCCTTTAGCCTCTCTTCCCTCAGAAGTACTTGCTTAACGCCTTTAGTCTCCGATCAAAAAGTTCAAATCTTTTCAGAGTAGAGGGGAGGATAAAATACAATGACTGTAGGAAAACTTCCGATTGGCTGAATTAAAAAGACTGATTTAAAAACACAAACGAAAAAAAACTTTCCATTTAAACTGACTGAACTATTTCAGGGATAATCCCTTTTATTTTTATTCAATTTAACAGGAGGCCGTGAAGTGAACTTTTATAATATACGACAAAATAACTTCGCAGATAGGCAGAACGGTTTTAAACATATGTTCTTATTATTATTGTCCTCACTTTATTTATTTAATTAAATACTGGTAAATGAAATTAAAATTAACACGAACAGATGATATATGTCTGAACTAAATAAATTTAGGGAATTAAGAGGTAATAGGCACAATATGATTTGGTGCTAATAGACAAAAAATATCATCTGGCGTTAATTATAATGTTATTAACCCTAAATATTCATTTTTAAAAATCATTTGTTTAATCTCTAAAATAAAAATATATTTATATTATATTCATTATCAATCTATGTGTATATGTTTAAAGTCTAGTAGTAATATACTTTTCGTTTATATGCATAGAACTAGGTTGGTTCAATATTTCCGCCAACAAAAATGTGATATACATATTTTCTGTTGTGTGTATCTGCATACTGACAGAATTTGTATTTAGCGGAGGCACGGGTAGGAAAAATCTTGTCCAGGGTTATTATTTACTATAAATAAATTACCGTCATGCAAAAGAAGCTTAAACAAAGCAATTTTTATATGTACGTTATTAATTCAAATAGATAAGGGTTAGTTGTTCATTTGATTTTACAAGATGGAGGGTGTAATGAATGAAAAGCTTAACAATGATAGTTAGATTTCTTAATATTAGTCTTTCCCTAAAATATAATATATCATATATGAAATTCGTTCATTTTATAAATTCGTGTGATAACTAAAAGTATAAGATATAGGGATAATTAAATTTTATATTAATTAAAGCCTTTCTTTGCCAATTTTTATTCATCTGATTCCAGACAAAAATAAATAGTTCAAGAGTTTTCAGTAATTTGTACAAGTATGAATTTGGTTACTGTATTTTAAAAGATAGAGGGGAGCATAAAAGTGCAACTCTCAAATTCAAATTCCTAAAACTTTTAGGATTCTTTTTTCTTCACTGTTAATTATCATAAATCTTAGATAATTAAATATTTTTAAATGCTCTCTATAAATATAGCAGAATTTTGATATGTCATATTTTATTTTGTCACATCAGGACAACGGAGAAATGAAAGTGCTAATTGCTATATTTATTCACTTTTAATCTTCAATTTTATTGTGTTATTATATTTAAGAATAATTATTTTGATAATATTGTTTTAATTAAGTAAATTCTATTTTTGCCCAATCGATCTTAACTTATTACTCGATAAAAAGTTTAAGCTGTTGTTTTTTCTCATGGCCTAATATTCAAAACTTTATATAGTTCTTATTTGGAATTGACATAGAAATACTTTTGGGCTCTTCTATTTGTCTTGTGACATCGATCTATTGTCTTTAAAAAAAAGTTGTTATTTGTTTTTCTGTAGGGATTTAGTTGAAGACATGCATATCACTAATTTGGTTAATTTTTTATTATTTATTTACAGATATTTATAATTTCCAAAACCGACAGCATACGACTTACTGTCAATGACCAAAGAGGACAGTAAGACGCTGGTATTTTCCCCGAGAGGAGATGGCCACAACCGCAAAAAATTAGGCTAACTTATCGTACTTCTATAAAAGTGACCTTAAGATCTTATCTTTCCCTCAGTGCGAGTCAGTTTTTTTAACTGTCAATCCGCGTTTAATCGTCTTTAGCACCGACGAAGCTTACGGGTCATAGGAATTTAAGTGCAGAAACAGCTGAGACATCGGCCGCGAGTAAATCAAATCTAGAGAATGGAATTGAAGGACTTCAAGTTGCGTTAGAGAAGCTCACCAAGCGCATGCATCGAGTAGAGGCCTTGCAACCGGAGTTCAAAGTCGGGTCGACAGCTGTGTTTTCGCCAAAAGCTATTCTGCACAAAGTCAGGTGCCGACCATCTCCATCTTGGAAGCCTTCCTGGCTTTCAAAGCGAGCGAGATGACGAGTCGGCTACGCCACTGGGATTTCATACCGGAAATGTTTCGTCAAACACCGGAAGTCTGGTAACAGAAACCTTGAGGATGCATCCTATACTGTTTTCCCGATGAAGACACCTGAATTGAAAGAGAGGAAATTCGACTGATGTGGAAGGTTGAGAACTTCGAACGGTCGAGAACTTGGAAGTTGTAGGATGGTTGCTAACTTCAAAGTTGGAGGATGGTTGCGAACTTCGAATCAATTGACTTGTGTTTTCGTCCAAAGTTCACATGGCACTTCAGTTACCCCATCATCAGAGCAGATCTTCCTTAAACGCTACAATATTTATGTTTACCACGCCAAATGCCGGTTAGTGGAGAGCATTGCGGGACTAATGTTACAGGGAAAGGTTGCTATAGCACCGGAGTCTACTCTTTCCGTTGTATCTTCATTTCAGAAATTACGTACACTAGTGCTTAGAGATTTGTAAATTTTAGAAAACGTAACTTGTTAATCTTTTTTGGTAAGTCTGCTCATATCCAAAATATTATTAAATTATTCAGTTCAACTGATGACGTCGGGACCGGGATTCTAATGCCGAATTATTAGTTTTACACATTAGATAGTTTATATTGGTAAACATCATAGGACTATTATAAATATTTAATTTGGTTGTGGTATTTTATCCCACGTAAATTTCAAACAATTAATGAGAGGGAACAGAATATAAAAAACTATCTGTCCCAGCCAGGAATCGAACCTGGATCTCTTGCTATCCGGAATAATAAAGTAAATGACGAGAGTCGACAAAATGTATGACAATGTCAGCTCCCTCGAGTACAGACGAAGTTCTCGCCTTTCTTGTGGGTTAGGCTCTTGCTAGTGTAGAGGGAATTGAATAAGACAACTAACGCGTCCTGGTAGTATAACTGGCAATTACACCGGCCCGGATAGCAGGAGATCCAGGTTCGATTCCTGTCTGGGACAGATAGATTTTTATATTCTATTCCCTCTCATTAATTGTTTGAAATCATAGGACTATTATTAGCCGCTTTCTAGGGTCAATTGGAAGACTTGTCAATATAGCTATGCTGATGTAATTCCCGCTTAGTTGTCCTAAATCGATGAAATTGGGGATTTGAAGCTGTATTGTCAGTGGGGAAGACGCGATGAGTTCTTGCGGGGAATAATTAAGCCAGACGGCGAGGTATTGTTGCGGTCGGAGATTC
>KZ810537.1:2920-19637 GCA_000696205.2 Oncopeltus fasciatus
GCACCGGACTGACTATCAAGCGGTATATATATATAATTCACTTAAAAAAAAAGGATGATATTTCATATGAAATAGATAATATTAAATTTTAAGCTGGAGAAATTAGTTAAGGCTTTGACTCGGATCTAAAAAATGTATAATTGTGTAATTATTTTATTATTGCAGTCGTTTCGACTTTGCATGTAAGTCATCCAAAGATATCTCCGAGGGAAGTTTATGATCACATCTCAGAAAGACTAAACTGGTTCTGCACTCTGAGATCCAGTTTAGTTCTGCAGAACAATTTAGCCCTGAGATGTGATCATAAAACTCCCTCGGTGATCTCTCAAGACATCTCTATCGCCCTGATGATGACTCACAAGTTAAGTCGAAACGTCGCCAATAATAAAATAATTACCCGAAAATTTTTGGAGGATTTATTTTTTCTGATCCTTACCGAAAACCATACCGAAGCAATTATACTTGACGGCAAACCAACCTCCAACTATTTGAAGGTTAAGTTAATTAAGATTGTTAAGTTTTGTTTCAAATTTAAGTGATGGTAGTGCTGTTTTCGTTGCTTGGGTCTACCTACTTCGGAAAGAATAAAGTAAAATTAAAGTTTGATAATGGCCGAATGCGATGAGTTTCTTTATAACTTGTATTTGCATGTTACCAAATGTGCACTGACAACAAAAATGTACACCTTTGGAAAAGTGCACTTCCCTAACAATATAAAACCATCCCTTCCTTTCTCCCCTGTGAGGTTATGGAAATCCCTGGTTGCCCTTGGATCGGAAAGCATTGGACTTATCTTGAAGAAAGGGCCTCCGGCGAAGGGTAGACAGACAGAAAGCCCTTCAGCTAGAGCTGTTGCACCGGGACGTGAGGGCGGTCGGAAGTGGGGGGAAAAGGTCTTATTCAAATACTAATCCGAAGGCCGAGGAAGAACGCATTAAACTGTCGATATAAGTCGGCGGTGGGAATAACCAGCTGGCTCTGGGATCAGCCCTTCTCTCGCTCTGACCTCTCGGGGAAATATTTACAACTCCGAGCTGTTTGGGAATCTCTTCTCGTCCTTTGATATCCTTCGTCGAGGGCTCTTCTTCTTCTTCGCCTTATTGTCCTAATGTCCACACAAGAGGGCACTCCTCTTCACTCCGGCATTTTAAATTGATTTTAATTCTTTTATTATAGGGTCATCAAATAATATCCAATACTTCGCATTTAATATACGTTTTTCTCTAATTGCTGAGCGCTTTCAGGATCATTGATTCTGATAATACTTCGGAGCTCTGTCACCTTATAATGAGTGCTTCTGCTTCGGCAGGTCTGGTGCACCAAGACTGTCTTTTGATGCACTGGAGTGCACCTAGAGCTGCCAAGGCAGGGAAACTCATTCTCGACTCCGAAGATGGAATCATTGAGTCCGAAAGCGCTCAGATATTAATGAATAATAAATGCATAATGCGAAATATTGGATATTACATGATAATCCTTATTAATTTAAAATTTTTTTTACCCTCATTATCGGTTAATTACGAAAGAGAAATTATATATTTATCTAAGCCTTCTAATGAGGGCATTTATTTTTTGATGATAATTTTGAATGATTATATCCTTATAGTTGAGCTTGGTATCTAACATTGGACAAGCCAAGTGATCCGGCAGTTCGGAAAAAATTGCATTTTGGTGTCGTATATAAAGAGTACTCTTATTAATAATATTGAACATTGTTTATTTATTGGATGAACCTACCACAATATCATCCTACCTTTACTGGAAAAAAAAAATTAAAAAAGAAAAATTTCAGACGTCTTTATAAAAAAAATTGATATTTATTCAGAAATTAATGAACCAATGAATGTTTAGATTTTATAAGGAAATAATTATTTTGAAAACAGTTGAAAACAAAACAAATTAAAACAGGTAGGTAAATGCCAATTAATAGTAATTGAAATATAATGTATTTCTACTATAAATGCAAAGGAATAGAATAAAAAAATCGTACTACCTCAGCCGGGACTCGAACTCGGATCTCCTGCTTTCCGGGCAAGCCTGCTACCTTTACACCCCCGAGGCCAGCCAGATAGTTAAATCCACTCCCCACACTCTACTGGGAGTCTAAACCCCCGAGTAAGACGAATATATTATGCTCGAAGGAGCTAACATTGTCAGCTATTTGTTAGACTCTCGTTTTNTATGAATGCGGAAATAATCTTTTTATTATTATATTTTACGAATGAATTATTTTTTTTTTTTTTAAGTGTTAGCCTCCCTTTCAATCACTTCGTCGTGGAGGGAGGAGTCATCTTCAAGTCGTTATCCCATTCTAAACATCCATGGCTCAGGGCAAGCTTTTTATTAATCTGCTTTTATTTGATTGGGATTTGAACCCGCAAGGCCAGGATTGGGAGGTCCGAACGAATCCCATGAGCTACCCTGACACCTCCGAGTGAATTTACTTTTTAATAAAATACCAAAAACATGAAATTTTCATTGGTGAGCGATAAAGCAATATCTGCTGTCCCTATTTAATAATATCGGTTGTTAATGTTAGAAATGAATTGAAAAAAAAGTAGAAGAGGGACGTTAGTGATATAGGAGGCCGCGGAGAGGGGCATTAGAAGGAAAGCCATCTTGGATATTGGGGAGCGAAGACTGACGTAATAGCTGCTAGACAGTTTAGAGCCGCGGAAACAATATGTGGCCACTTATGGGGGAAGTTGTGGTCCCGTAATGTCCTAGCAGAACTTCTGTACCTCTCAGCCATTCCACGAGGGTCCTGGGGATTTGTCTCGCTCCGACAGGGTGTCTCCCACCCCCTGCAACACCAACAGGAAGATATTGCGCCCCCTCCCCCGCCCGCCAACTCATCAAATACCCATATTCCGGAAAAAAAAATTATTTAATATGAATAAATACATCAAATATAGTTCATATAGTCTTTGAGCTCTGCCGTCCTTACTCCTCCCTTAGTGAAATGGTTTTTCACCCCCCCTCCCCCAGAATGCAGGAAAGAATGATGCCTGTAATCATTAAATGAGCCAAAAACAATGTTCAACGATACATTAGTCTACTTACCCTAGGTTAGTTGTTAGGAGTATTTCTAAGGAGTATTGCTAAGGAGTATTGCTAAGGGACTGCTAAGGACTGCTAAGGAGTACTACTAAGGGATTGCTAAGGAGTATTGCTAAGGGACTGCTAAGGAGTATTGCTAAGGGACTGCTAAGGAGTATTGCTAAGGGACTGCTAAGGAGTATTGCTAAGGGACTGCTAAGGAGTATTGCTAAGGGACTGCTAAGGAGTATTGCTAAGGGACTGCTAAGGAGTATTGCTAAGGGACTGCTAAGGAGTATTGCTAAGGGACTGCTAAGGAGTATTGCTAAGGGACTGCTAAGGAGTATTGCTAAGGGACTGCTAAGGAGTATTGCTAAGGGACTGCTAAGGAGTATTGCTAAGGGACTGCTAAGGAGTATTGCTAAGGGACTGCTAAGGAGTATTGCTAAGGGACTGCTAAGGAGTATTGCTAAGGGACTGCTAAGGAGTATTGCTAAGGGACTGCTAAGGAGTATTGCTAAGGGACTGCTAAGGAGTATTGCTAAGGGACTGCTAAGGAGTATTGCTAAGGGACTGCTAAGGAGTATTGCTAAGGGACTGCTAAGGAGTATTGCTAAGGGACTGCTAAGGAGTATTGCTAAGGGACTGCTAAGGAGTATTGCTAAGGGACTGCTAAGGAGTATTGCTAAGGGACTGCTAAGGAGTATTGCTAAGGGACTGCTAAGGAGTATTGCTAAGGGACTGCTAAGGAGTATTGCTAAGGGACTGCTAAGGAGTATTGCTAAGGGACTGCTAAGGAGTATTGCTAAGGGACTGCTAAGGAGTATTGCTAAGGGACTGCTAAGGAGTATTGCTAAGGGACTGCTAAGGAGTATTGCTAAGGGACTGCTAAGGAGTATTGCTAAGGGACTGCTAAGGAGTATTGCTAAGGGACTGCTAAGGAGTATTGCTAAGGGACTGCTAAGGAGTATTGCTAAGGGACTGCTAAGGAGTATTGCTAAGGGACTGCTAAGGAGTATTGCTAAGGGACTGCTAAGGAGTATTGCTAAGGGACTGCTAAGGAGTATTGCTAAGGGACTGCTAAGGAGTATTGCTAAGGGACTGCTAAGGAGTATTGCTAAGGGACTGCTAAGGAGTATTGCTAAGGGACTGCTAAGGAGTATTGCTAAGGGACTGCTAAGGAGTATTGCTAAGGGACTGCTAAGGAGTATTGCTAAGGGACTGCTAAGGAGTATTGCTAAGGGACTGCTAAGGAGTATTGCTAAGGGACTGCTAAGGAGTATTGCTAAGGGACTGCTAAGGAGTATTGCTAAGGGACTGCTAAGGAGTATTGCTAAGGGACTGCTAAGGAGTATTGCTAAGGGACTGCTAAGGAGTATTGCTAAGGGACTGCTAAGGAGTATTGCTAAGGGACTGCTAAGGAGTATTGCTAAGGGACTGCTAAGGAGTATTGCTAAGGGACTGCTAAGGAGTATTGCTAAGGGACTGCTAAGGAGTATTGCTAAGGGACTGCTAAGGAGTATTGCTAAGGGACTGCTAAGGAGTATTGCTAAGGGACTGCTAAGGAGTATTGCTAAGGGACTGCTAAGGAGTATTGCTAAGGGACTGCTAAGGAGTATTGCTAAGGGACTGCTAAGGAGTATTGCTAAGGGACTGCTAAGGAGTATTGCTAAGGGACTGCTAAGGAGTATTGCTAAGGGACTGCTAAGGAGTATTGCTAAGGGACTGCTAAGGAGTATTGCTAAGGGACTGCTAAGGAGTATTGCTAAGGGACTGCTAAGGAGTATTGCTAAGGGACTGCTAAGGAGTATTGCTAAGGGACTGCTAAGGAGTATTGCTAAGGGACTGCTAAGGAGTATTGCTAAGGGACTGCTAAGGAGTATTGCTAAGGGACTGCTAAGGAGTATTGCTAAGGGACTGCTAAGGAGTATTGCTAAGGGACTGCTAAGGAGTATTGCTAAGGGACTGCTAAGGAGTATTGCTAAGGGACTGCTAAGGAGTATTGCTAAGGGACTGCTAAGGAGTATTGCTAAGGGACTGCTAAGGAGTATTGCTAAGGGACTGCTAAGGAGTATTGCTAAGGGACTGCTAAGGAGTATTGCTAAGGGACTGCTAAGGAGTATTGCTAAGGGACTGCTAAGGAGTATTGCTAAGGGACTGCTAAGGAGTATTGCTAAGGGACTGCTAAGGAGTATTGCTAAGGGACTGCTAAGGAGTATTGCTAAGGGACTGCTAAGGAGTATTGCTAAGGGACTGCTAAGGAGTATTGCTAAGGGACTGCTAAGGAGTATTGCTAAGGGACTGCTAAGGAGTATTGCTAAGGGACTGCTAAGGAGTATTGCTAAGGGACTGCTAAGGAGTATTGCTAAGGGACTGCTAAGGAGTATTGCTAAGGGACTGCTAAGGAGTATTGCTAAGGGACTGCTAAGGAGTATTGCTAAGGGACTGCTAAGGAGTATTGCTAAGGGACTGCTAAGGAGTATTGCTAAGGGACTGCTAAGGAGTATTGCTAAGGGACTGCTAAGGAGTATTGCTAAGGGACTGCTAAGGAGTATTGCTAAGGGACTGCTAAGGAGTATTGCTAAGGGACTGCTAAGGAGTATTGCTAAGGGACTGCTAAGGAGTATTGCTAAGGGACTGCTAAGGAGTATTGCTAAGGGACTGCTAAGGAGTATTGCTAAGGGACTGCTAAGGAGTATTGCTAAGGGACTGCTAAGGAGTATTGCTAAGGGACTGCTAAGGAGTATTGCTAAGGGACTGCTAAGGAGTATTGCTAAGGGACTGCTAAGGAGTATTGCTAAGGGACTGCTAAGGAGTATTGCTAAGGGACTGCTAAGGAGTATTGCTAAGGGACTGCTAAGGAGTATTGCTAAGGGACTGCTAAGGAGTATTGCTAAGGGACTGCTAAGGAGTATTGCTAAGGGACTGCTAAGGAGTATTGCTAAGGGACTGCTAAGGAGTATTGCTAAGGGACTGCTAAGGAGTATTGCTAAGGGACTGCTAAGGAGTATTGCTAAGGGACTGCTAAGGAGTATTGCTAAGGGACTGCTAAGGAGTATTGCTAAGGGACTGCTAAGGAGTATTGCTAAGGGACTGCTAAGGAGTATTGCTAAGGGACTGCTAAGGAGTATTGCTAAGGGACTGCTAAGGAGTATTGCTAAGGGACTGCTAAGGAGTATTGCTAAGGGACTGCTAAGGAGTATTGCTAAGGGACTGCTAAGGAGTATTGCTAAGGGACTGCTAAGGAGTATTGCTAAGGGACTGCTAAGGAGTATTGCTAAGGGACTGCTAAGGAGTATTGCTAAGGGACTGCTAAGGAGTATTGCTAAGGGACTGCTAAGGAGTATTGCTAAGGGACTGCTAAGGAGTATTGCTAAGGGACTGCTAAGGAGTATTGCTAAGGGACTGCTAAGGAGTATTGCTAAGGGACTGCTAAGGAGTATTGCTAAGGGACTGCTAAGGAGTATTGCTAAGGGACTGCTAAGGAGTATTGCTAAGGGACTGCTAAGGAGTATTGCTAAGGGACTGCTAAGGAGTATTGCTAAGGGACTGCTAAGGAGTATTGCTAAGGGACTGCTAAGGAGTATTGCTAAGGGACTGCTAAGGAGTATTGCTAAGGGACTGCTAAGGAGTATTGCTAAGGGACTGCTAAGGAGTATTGCTAAGGGACTGCTAAGGAGTATTGCTAAGGGACTGCTAAGGAGTATTGCTAAGGGACTGCTAAGGAGTATTGCTAAGGGACTGCTAAGGAGTATTGCTAAGGGACTGCTAAGGAGTATTGCTAAGGGACTGCTAAGGAGTATTGCTAAGGGACTGCTAAGGAGTATTGCTAAGGGACTGCTAAGGAGTATTGCTAAGGGACTGCTAAGGAGTATTGCTAAGGGACTGCTAAGGAGTATTGCTAAGGGACTGCTAAGGAGTATTGCTAAGGGACTGCTAAGGAGTATTGCTAAGGGACTGCTAAGGAGTATTGCTAAGGGACTGCTAAGGAGTATTGCTAAGGGACTGCTAAGGAGTATTGCTAAGGGACTGCTAAGGAGTATTGCTAAGGGACTGCTAAGGAGTATTGCTAAGGGACTGCTAAGGAGTATTGCTAAGGGACTGCTAAGGAGTATTGCTAAGGGACTGCTAAGGAGTATTGCTAAGGGACTGCTAAGGAGTATTGCTAAGGGACTGCTAAGGAGTATTGCTAAGGGNTGTAAGTCATCCAAAGATATCTCCGAGGGAAGTTTATGATCACATCTCAGAAAGACTAAACTGGTTCTGCACTCTGAGATCCAGTTTAGTTCTGCAGAACAATTTAGCCCTGAGATGTGATCATAAAACTCCCTCGGTGATCTCTCAAGACATCTCTATCGCCCTGATGATGACTCACAAGTTAAGTCGAAACGTCGCCAATAATAAAATAATTACCCGAAAATTTTTGGAGGATTTATTTTTTCTGATCCTTACCGAAAACCATACCGAAGCAATTATACTTGACGGCAAACCAACCTCCAACTATTTGAAGGTTAAGTTAATTAAGATTGTTAAGTTTTGTTTCAAATTTAAGTGATGGTAGTGCTGTTTTCGTTGCTTGGGTCTACCTACTTCGGAAAGAATAAAGTAAAATTAAAGTTTGATAATGGCCGAATGCGATGAGTTTCTTTATAACTTGTATTTGCATGTTACCAAATGTGCACTGACAACAAAAATGTACACCTTTGGAAAAGTGCACTTCCCTAACAATATAAAACCATCCCTTCCTTTCTCCCCTGTGAGGTTATGGAAATCCCTGGTTGCCCTTGGATCGGAAAGCATTGGACTTATCTTGAAGAAAGGGCCTCTGGCGAAGGGTAGACAGACAGAAAGCCCTTCAGCTAGAGCTGTTGCACCGGGACGTGAGGGCGGTCGGAAGTGGGGGAAAAGGTCTTATTCAAATACTAATCCGAAGGCCGAGGAAGAACGCATTAAACTGTCGATATAAGTCGGCGGTGGGAATAACCAGCTGGCTCTGGGATCAGCCCTTCTCTCGCTCTGACCTCTCGGGGAAATATTTACAACTCCGAGCTGTTTGGGAATCTCTTCTCGTCCTTTGATATCCTTCGTCGAGGGCTCTTCTTCTTCTTCGCCTTATTGTCCTAATGTCCACACAAGAGGGCACTCCTCTTCACTCCGGCATTTTAAATTGATTTTAATTCTTTTATTATAGGGTCATCAAATAATATCCAATACTTCGCATTTAATATACGTTTTTCTCTAATTGCTGAGCGCTTTCAGGATCATTGATTCTGATAATACTTCGGAGCTCTGTCACCTTATAATGAGTGCTTCTGCTTCGGCAGGTCTGGTGCACCAAGACTGTCTTTTGATGCACTGGAGTGCACCTAGAGCTGCCAAGGCAGGGAAACTCATTCTCGACTCCGAAGATGGAATCATTGAGTCCGAAAGCGCTCAGATATTAATGAATAATAAATGCATAATGCGAAATATTGGATATTACATGATAATCCTTATTAATTTAAAATTTTTTTTACCCTCATTATCGGTTAATTACGAAAGAGAAATTATATATTTATCTAAGCCTTCTAATGAGGGCATTTATTTTTTGATGATAATTTTGAATGATTATATCCTTATAGTTGAGCTTGGTATCTAACATTGGACAAGCCAAGTGATCCGGCAGTTCGGAAAAAATTGCATTTTGGTGTCGTATATAAAGAGTACTCTTATTAATAATATTGAACATTGTTTATTTATTGGATGAACCTACCACAATATCATCCTACCTTTACTGGAAAAAAAAAAATTAAAAAAGAAAAAATTTCAGACGTCTTTATAAAAAAAATTGATATTTATTCAGAAATTAATGAACCAATGAAAGTTTAGATTTCATAAGGAAGTAATTATTTTGAAAACAGTTGAAAACAAAACAAATTAAAACAGGTAGGTAAATGCCAATTAATAGTAATTGAAATATAATGTATTTAGTACTATAAATGCAAAGGAATAGAATAAAAAAATCGTACTACCTCAGCCGGGACTCGAACTCGGATCTCCTGCTTTCCGGGCAAGCCTGCTACCTTTACACCCCCGAGGCCAGCCAGATAGTTAAATCCACTCCCCACACTCTACTGGGAGTCTAAACCCCCGAGTAAGACGAATATATTATGCTCGAAGGAGCTAACATTGTCAGCTATTTGTTAGACTCTCGTTTTTTTTATTAGTTCTTTATTTAAATACTGTATTAGTTGTGGTATTTATTGCCAGAATAATTTTATACAATAAATGCAAGGGAATAGAACAAACAAATCTTACTACCTGGGAGTGGAGTTAATTATCTGGCTGGCCTCGGGGGTGTAAAGGTAGCATACTTGCCCGGAAAGCAGGAGACCCAGGTTCGAGATCCGGCTGAGGTAGTAAGATTTCTTAATAATATTCCCTTGCATTTAATGTATACAATTAATGTGGGATTAAATACCACAACTAATATGGTATCTATAAAAAGTATTCAGGGTTATCAAATAATATCCATGATCTTCATGCTCAATTAAAATTTTCTCTTATTGCCGAGCGCTTTCAGAAATAGTGATTCCATCTTCGGATCTGATTCATCGAATTATGAATACTCCTGTCTTGGTAAGTCAAGGTGCACTCTGAATATACCTAGACCTGCCAAGACAGGACCACTTATAATTAAGTGAATGAGATCCGAAGATGGAATCTTTGATTCTGAAAGCGCTCGGCAATTAAGAGAAAAAAATATGTGATGTGTAAAGTATTGGATATTATTTGACAACCCTAATTGTCTTTAGGGTTCGTATATGTTCGTTACCAGCGCAAATGAACAGTCTAAACTTGGAAGTCTCAAAAAAATTTAAATAACAAGTTTTAGAGATAAATTTAAATTAAGTGTATTTGAATTAATTTTCATATAAAAGTGTGAATACATAGCCATGATTTAATGAATATCGTTTATATGTATTTTAGTGTGCATGTTTGTGTATGATATCTTTAATAGGATCAGACATGTAACGAGCAAGAATTCGAATTGTATTTAAGGGGAATTATATCACATCGTGAATTCTGGAAATTTATCCCCCCTGGAAATTTGTCTAACCACATGCTGACAGCATTAAATGATCAAAACTGCAATCTCGCATGCTATTGTTAATTATAATTCCAGAGAACATTGAATGAGGAATGCTCGTTATGCATACATGAAGATACAAAACTGAATTGAATATAGTCATTTTGGATCTGCATTGCATATTTGAATTAAACAGCCATTAAAAAGAGTGTCTTCTGAGTTTGATTTCAACACCATGGTACTTATAAAGTCTCTAAAGTAAACTAGGATTCTATAAACAAATTCGATAATTAAACAATATTTCACAATAAAAGACCTGAGTATCATTCCCTCGTAAGGAAAGATGAGAGATTATGCAATTTAGTAAAATTTACTTTTTGAGATGATAATGATTTTGGGAGTTTCAAGGCATATACACCAAGTAATCAATTATAATCCATTTTTGTACGTCTATCAATCTTTCAACTTTTGGCTTTTCTACTACTACTGATCTCAAACAAATTCAAACTGATATCAATACGTGTTTTACTTGTTGGGATATTGTCAAGGTGGATCTATAAAATACAATTTAAAAAAAATTGCACTTTTTAAAATTGTATTTTTAGGATCTACCTTTCCTCATCCCTTCCTTTCTCCCCTGTGAGGTTATGGAAATCCCTGGTTGCCCTTGGATCGGAAAGCATTGGACTTATCTTGAAGAAAGGGCCTCTGGCGAAGGGTAGACAGACAGAAAGCCCTTCAGCTAGAGCTGTTGCACCGGGACGTGAGGGCGGTCGGAAGTGGGGGAAAAGGTCTTATTCAAATACTAATCCGAAGGCCGAGGAAGAACGCATTAAACTGTCGATATAAGTCGGCGGTGGGAATAACCAGCTGGCTCTGGGATCAGCCCTTCTCTCGCTCTGACCTCTCGGGGAAATATTTACAACTCCGAGCTGTTTGGGAATCTCTTCTCGTCCTTTGATATCCTTCGTCGAGGGCTCTTCTTCTTCTTCGCCTTATTGTCCTAATGTCCACACAAGAGGGCACTCCTCTTCACTCCGGCATTTTAAATTGATTTTAATTCTTTTATTATTGGGTCATCAAATAATATCCAATACTTCGCATTTAATATATCTGTTTTTCTCTAATTGCTGAGCGCTTTCAGAATCATTGATTCTGATAATACTTCGGAGCTCTGTCACCTTATAATGAGTGCTTCTGCTTCGGCAGGTCTGGTGCACCAAGACTGTCTTTTGATGCACTGGAGTGCACCTAGAGCTGCCAAGGCAGGGAAACTCATTCTCGACTCCGAAGATGGAATCATTGAGTCCGAAAGCGCTCAGATATTAATGAATAATAAATGCATAATGCGAAATATTGGATATTACATGATAATCCTTATTAATTTAAAATTTTTTTTACCCTCATTATCGGTTAATTACGAAAGAGAAATTATATATTTATCTAAGCCTTCTAATGAGGGCATTTATTTTTTGATGATAATTTTGAATGATTATATCCTTATAGTTGAGCTTGGTATCTAACATTGGACAAGCCAAGTGATCCGGCAGTTCGGAAAAAATTGCATTTTGGTGTCGTATATAAAGAGTACTCTTATTAATAATATTGAACATTGTTTATTTATTGGATGAACCTACCACAATATCATCCTACCTTTACTGGAAAAAAAAAATTAAAAAAGAAAAATTTCAGACGTCTTTATAAAAAAAATTGATATTTATTCAGAAATTAATGAACCAATGAATGTTTAGATTTTATAAGGAAATAATTATTTTGAAAACAGTTGAAAACAAAACAAATTAAAACAGGTAGGTAAATGCCAATTAATAGTAATTGAAATATAATGTATTTCTACTATAAATGCAAAGGAATAGAATAAAAAAATCGTACTACCTCAGCCGGGACTCGAACTCGGATCTCCTGCTTTCCGGGCAAGCCTGCTACCTTTACACCCCCGAGGCCAGCCAGATAGTTAAATCCACTCCCCACACTCTACTGGGAGTCTAAACCCCCGAGTAAGACGAATATATTATGCTCGAAGGAGCTAACATTGTCAGCTATTTGTTAGACTCTCGTTTTTTTTATTAGTTCTTTATTTAAATACTGTATTAGTTGTGGTATTTATTGCCAGAATAATTTTATACAATAAATGCAAGGGAATAGAACAAACAAATCTTACTATCTCGGAGTGGAGTTAATTATCTGGCTGGCCTCGGGGGTGTAAAGGTAGCAGGTTTGCCCGGAAAGCAGGAGATCCGAGTTCGAGTCCCGGCTGAGATAGTAAGATTTTTTCGTACTAAAAAATTCGATTCCCTTGCATTTATTTTATAAAATTAATGTGGGATTAAATACCACAACTAATACAGTATTTATATAAAGTATTCAGGGTTATCAAACATATCTAATACTTCACGCTCAATTCATATTTTTCTCTTATTGCTGAGCGCTTTCAGAATCAAAGATTCCATCTTCGGATCTCATTCACCGAATTATGAATACTCATGCCTTGGTAAGTCAAGGTGCACCTGAATATACCTAGACCTGCCAAGACAGGACCACTCATAATTAAGTGAATGAGATCCGAAGATGGAATCTTTGATTCTGAAAGCGCTCGGCAATTATGAGAAAATATATGTAAAGTGTAAAGTATTGGATATTATTTGACAACCCTAATTGTCATTAGGGTTCGCATATGTTCGTTACCAGCGCAAATGATAGAATTTTCGAATAAATTTTACAGTCTAAACTTGGAAGTCTCAAAAAAATTTAAATAACAAGTTTTAGAGATAAATTTAAATTAAGTGTATTTGAATTAATTTTCATATAAAAGTGTGAATACATAGCCATGATTTAATGAATATCGTTTATATGTCTTTTAGTGTGCATGTTTGTGTATGATATCTTTAATAGGATCAGACATGTAACGAGCAAGAATTCGAATTGTATTTAAGGGAAATTATATCACATCGTGAATTCTGGAAATTTATCCCTCCTGGAAATTTTTCTAACCACATGCTGACAGCATTAAATGATCAAAACTGCAATCTCGCATGCTATTGTTAATTATAATTCCAGAGAACATTGAATGAGGAATGCTCGTTATGCATACATGAAGATACAAAACTGAATTGAATATAGTCATTTTGGATCTGCATTGCATATTTGAATTAAACAGCCATTAAAAAGAGTGTCTTCTGAGTTTGATTTCAACACCATGGTACTTATAAAGTCTCTAAAGTAAACTAGGATTCTATAAACAAATTCGATAATTAAACAATATTTCACAATAAAAGACCTGAGTATCATTCCCTCGTAAGGAAAGATGAGAGATTATGCAATTTAGTAAAATTTACTTTTTGAGATGATAATGATTTTGGGAGTTTCAAGGCATATACACCAAGTAATCAATTATAATCCATTTTTGTACGTCTATCAATCTTTCAACTTTTGGCTTTTCTACTACTACTGATCTCAAACAAATTCAAACTGATATCAATACGTGTTTTACTTGTTGGGATATTGTCAAGGTGGATCTATAAAATACAATTTAAAAAAAATTGCACTTTTTAAAATTGTATTTTTAGGATCTACCTTTCCTGAACCCCACAAATAAACACCTACTAATAATCTCCGCGGTCAAAACACTCTCTATTAAAATCGATATCATTTATCGGACTTGAAAATGATGTAAAAGTTATGGATACGCAAAATTTCCAAAATGATGAACTAGAGAAATTTCAAAATTATTATCCGCACACTATTTACAAATACTGTGGACTTACAAAATAATTAAGAAGCGTTAAAAACTTGACGCCTTGAGCCGGTGAGACACACAAGATGTCGCACCGGACTGACTATCAAGCGGAAAATATTTATAAAAAAAAATATATATGTATAATCCTTATTAATTAAAATTTTTTTTACCCTCATTATCGGTTAATTACGAAAGAGAAATTATATATTTATCTAAGCCTTCTAATGAGGGCATTTATTTTTTGATGATAATTTTGAATGATTATATCCTTATAGTTGAGCTTGGTATCTAACATTGGACAAGCCAAGTGATCCGGCAGTTCGGAAAAAATTGCATTTTGGTGTCGTATATAAAGAGTACTCTTATTAATAATATTGAACATTGTTTATTTATTGGATGAACCTACCACAATATCATCCTACCTTTACTGGAAAAAAAAAATTAAAAAAGAAAAATTTCAGACGTCTTTATAAAAAAAATTGATATTTATTCAGAAATTAATGAACCAATGAATGTTTAGATTTTATAAGGAAATAATTATTTTGAAAACAGTTGAAAACAAAACAAATTAAAACAGGTAGGTAAATGCCAATTAATAGTAATTGAAATATAATGTATTTCTACTATAAATGCAAAGGAATAGAATAAAAAAATCGTACTACCTCAGCCGGGACTCGAACTCGGATCTCCTGCTTTCCGGGCAAGCCTGCTACCTTTACACCCCCGAGGCCAGCCAGATAGTTAAATCCACTCCCCACACTCTACTGGGAGTCTAAACCCCCGAGTAAGACGAATATATTATGCTCGAAGGAGCTAACATTGTCAGCTATTTGTTAGACTCTCGTTTTTTTTATTAGTTCTTTATTTAAATACTGTATTAGTTGTGGTATTTATTGCCAGAATAATTTTATACAATAAATGCAAGGGAATAGAACAAACAAATCTTACTATCTCGGAGTGGAGTTAATTATCTGGCTGGCCTCGGGGGTGTAAAGGTAGCAGGTTTGCCCGGAAAGCAGGAGATCCGAGTTCGAGTCCCGGCTGAGATAGTAAGATTTTTTCGTACTAAAAAATTCGATTCCCTTGCATTTATTTTATAAAATTAATGTGGGATTAAATACCACAACTAATACAGTATTTATATAAAGTATTCAGGGTTATCAAACATATCTAATACTTCACGCTCAATTCATATTTTTCTCTTATTGCTGAGCGCTTTCAGAATCAAAGATTCCATCTTCGGATCTCATTCACCGAATTATGAATACTCATGCCTTGGTAAGTCAAGGTGCACCTGAATATACCTAGACCTGCCAAGACAGGACCACTCATAATTAAGTGAATGAGATCCGAAGATGGAATCTTTGATTCTGAAAGCGCTCGGCAATTATGAGAAAATATATGTAAAGTGTAAAGTATTGGATATTATTTGACAACCCTAATTGTCATTAGGGTTCGCATATGTTCGTTACCAGCGCAAATGATAGAATTTTCGAATAAATTTTACAGTCTAAACTTGGAAGTCTCAAAAAAATTTAAATAACAAGTTTTAGAGATAAATTTAAATTAAGTGTATTTGAATTAATTTTCATATAAAAGTGTGAATACATAGCCATGATTTAATGAATATCGTTTATATGTCTTTTAGTGTGCATGTTTGTGTATGATATCTTTAATAGGATCAGACATGTAACGAGCAAGAATTCGAATTGTATTTAAGGGAAATTATATCACATCGTGAATTCTGGAAATTTATCCCTCCTGGAAATTTTTCTAACCACATGCTGACAGCATTAAATGATCAAAACTGCAATCTCGCATGCTATTGTTAATTATAATTCCAGAGAACATTGAATGAGGAATGCTCGTTATGCATACATGAAGATACAAAACTGAATTGAATATAGTCATTTTGGATCTGCATTGCATATTTGAATTAAACAGCCATTAAAAAGAGTGTCTTCTGAGTTTGATTTCAACACCATGGTACTTATAAAGTCTCTAAAGTAAACTAGGATTCTATAAACAAATTCGATAATTAAACAATATTTCACAATAAAAGACCTGAGTATCATTCCCTCGTAAGGAAAGATGAGAGATTATGCAATTTAGTAAAATTTACTTTTTGAGATGATAATGATTTTGGGAGTTTCAAGGCATATACACCAAGTAATCAATTATAATCCATTTTTGTACGTCTATCAATCTTTCAACTTTTGGCTTTTCTACTACTACTGATCTCAAACAAATTCAAACTGATATCAATACGTGTTTTACTTGTTGGGATATTGTCAAGGTGGATCTATAAAATACAATTTAAAAAAAATTGCACTTTTTAAAATTGTATTTTTAGGATCTACCTTTCCTGAACCCCACAAATAAACACCTACTAATAATCTCCGCGGTCAAAACACTCTCTATTAAAATCGATATCATTTATCGGACTTGAAAATGATGTAAAAGTTATGGATACGCAAAATTTCCAAAATGATGAACTAGAGAAATTTCAAAATTATTATCCGCACACTATTTACAAATACTGTGGACTTACAAAATAATTAAGAAGCGTTAAAAACTTGACGCCTTGAGCCGGTGAGACACACAAGATGTCGCACCGGACTGACTATCAAGCGGAAAATATTTATAAAAAAAAATATATATGTATAATCCTTATTAATTAAAATTTTTTTTACCCTCATTATCGGTTAATTACGAAAGAGAAATTATATATTTATCTAAGCCTTCTAATGAGGGCATTTATTTTTTGATGATAATTTTGAATGATTATATCCTTATAGTTGAGCTTGGTATCTAACATTGGACAAGCCAAGTGATCCGGCAGTTCGGAAAAAATT
>KZ810543.1:0-13218 GCA_000696205.2 Oncopeltus fasciatus
GATCGATCGGTGTCAACCGTTGGTTGAACCAGAGTTATAGAGAGCTCTGAACTGGTTAAGCAGTCAGCATTCTGGGTCCTGGTTCAATGCATGCCGCTGGTTTTAACATAGTCCTGGAGAGTCTCGAGTACAGAGGCCGACTCAGGTAGCCATCGACAAGCTAAGAGTCTAAATATGAGGCAGCGCTCTACAAGGCTTTAAACAGCCTTTGATGAAAGGCATTTACATTAGAGGTTTTCCATTTTTTGATTTAAACCATTTAATTTTATAAACCTTCACCAACCAGAAAATTTAGGATTATTACATTTCATTTCAGTTTTTCTTCTTTTATGAAATGGTAGATTCCTAAAAAAAAAAAATAGTCTTTTCGTAAATAAAAAAAAAAAAAAATTGAGAAGGTATTCCTCGAGTAACTTAACTTCACATTCTGATTTGAAAAATTTGTAAGGCCTTTAATTTGACAAAAAAATTTAGTAATAATCTTACTTTGTGACCCACAGCTGTTAAAATTCTCATTTATATGGCTTTCCATTGACTTTATCTCAACAATAAAATGAAATGTGAATTTTCATTTTTTTTCCTTCCCTTCTCCTAAGTAAACTGCGTGAGAGGCAAGTGAACTAAAACTTTCGGTGCCCTAATTTGAAATTGAACGCAAGAATTAAAATATTGTTGCTGCTTCTTGGGGGTCATCCGAAACCTCCCAGAAAACTGTCAAATTTTCCCATTCCGCTAACAGGAACCCAAGAAGAGTTCTTTAAAATATTTTTAGGCCACTAACGAGCGGTTCAAAACTGATTTGGAAGGACTGCACTGTTTTATGATCTTCATTAGTAATAGACTATTTTTATGAGTGTGTGCTGGTTGCTTAAGCAAGGATAAAGAACATCTCAAATTATTATTATAAATATTGATAACTTTTTTATTTTATGAAGTTCCTGTTATCCTGTTATTGATTTATTAATTTCTGTTGTATAGATGTTTATTTGAGTTTTATTTAAGGTATTTTTTTGGAAGAGGTGAAAAAGGATCATCCAAACTTTTAGGTCATAATACCACAGGACATTTAATCTCCCAAAAGGACCTGCAGCCTTTCCTTTCAGAAGCTCCGCCTTCCTTCCGATAACTCCATCTTACCACCCTCACCGCCACATACCCCGTTTCCCTTTTATTATTCCCAATGAAACTCCAGCTCAAGTGGTTTATGTGCCTTTCTCTCCCTCCATTATCCCTATGGTGCGTGAAAATTTATATATATTTCTAATAACTAAAAAAATTATAATTTCAATAGCGTTTTCTAATTTTATGGAAATAGTAATTTTTTACTGTAGATCAAAGCAATTTTGTACATTATTTATATATTTTTTATTTTATTTTAGCCTTGTACTAAAGAAGACCTTTGGTTTTAAAATATGGCTTTATTTAAAAAATCATTAAATACAATTCAAATTCGAAATTCATCGAATAAAATCATCTATTCCATTATAATATCAACGGTGAACTTACATACTATATATGCCTTTATTTATCTAAAGTTTGCTATTTTTCACCACATGAATGAATATGTCTGAAGGAGTCATGATTGTGGGTAGTTACTCCAGTCGACAACTCGTCAAAGGACGAGTGACACTTAGACATCCCACACGACCGCTACCCTTCTCACATCTACTTCCCACTTACCTGCCCTCTCTAATCTACTCTAAAACTACAGTGAAGTACTCAACTTTCGCTTCATTTTACATCTGAGTAAAGAAAATACAATTCCACATTCTACTAAACAATAAACTATGTAACTACAACGTAGTAATTAGAATACTTGGGTCCTTATTAGCCTAAACCAAATGAATAAAATTAAAATAAAAAATATGTAACAAATACTTTTATTATATTTCTTAAAACACCACTAAATAAATGAGCAAATAAATAAATTGTTCACGTAAGCCTACATGGTCTCCAATAATATTCGTAAATTATTTTTCCGGGGATAACCTTGTCTGTTATTCATATTATCTTAAATGGGCTATATTTCTAGAATATCATTGGCTTAGGGAAAACAGGTATTATAAATACGAATTGACTAGTGGAGTATTCTCGCTATTACTACTAGCCATCCTAGAGTCAAGTTGGGAAAATGTTTCTGTACTAAAAGTCGTTCATATTAATTTATTCATATTAATTAAGTTGTGGTTTATTATCCCGCGTAAATTATAAACAATTAATGCGAGAGAATAGAATAAAAAATCTATCTGTCCCAGCTAGAACTCCAACATGGATCTCCTGCTTTCCGGGCCGGTTTGCTTCCATTGCACCACTAGGACGAGCTAGATAACGTATTAAATTCCCAAATCACTAGCAAAGAGAGCGGAAAGCAGGAGATCAAGGTTCGAGTCCTGACTGAGACAGATAGATTTATTATTCTATTCGCTCGCATTAATTGTTTAAAATTCACGTGGGATAATGAACCACAACTAAATTAATATTTATAAATAATATAAACATTTGAATTCAGGCCCCTGCAGGTGAGATGGATACTAATCTGCATAACTTCTAGTTTTGTATATCAGCACATGAAGGGCTGTGAACTTTCAATTCAGAAAAAGGCGAGTGACCACTACATGTGGACCACAACCACCCATTCGGCCTGCTCTCTCGCACTTCTAAGGTGTTCTAGAAGCAGATCCTCGATGAGCAAGAAGGAACCTCATTCCATACGATAAGACGGGCAATCGTGGGCATACATTTTTAAATATTGTACTTATGTATATAGGTATTTTTAAGTTAGATTGTAATTTAATGTGNGGTTGTAGGCAGTTTTATGCCCTGAAAATTAATAGACAACGAGAACTAAGTGCGCTTAACAAGTGTGTGAAGTTTAGAGAAGTTACGTCACCTACATTACCCACAATTCAGTGAGTAAAGACAAAAGTTTTATTTAATAGCCAGCCCTAAGCGGGCAGGCAGAGCTCAGACTTGTCTGTCTTTTATTCCTCTGTCTCACTAAGGCCACTGTCTCAGTAGAGGGCCCTCGAGCTCCACATCCCGGTTCGAGGCTCGGAGTTTTTTTTTATTTATCTTTTTTTTTAAATCTCTCTATTGACGCCATATGATTGGAGGTAAATACTACCATCAAGTTTTATCTAGTGGAGGTAAAGGCAAGCGAAAAGGCAGACCCATGACACCTCCAAAAGAAAGGAGGAGAAACCGGTCAGCGACCAGAACCCCCACCGAGCGAAACAACGCAATGTCAACCCGCTCCAGCACCTAACAGGGCGTGACCTCCCATCCCTCTACTAGCGCCCCCCGCCATCCGATTCTGCGGAGCATAACATCCATACAGAAGAGCGCACATCGTCAAGATTTGCCACAAACAACCCTTCCAAGTTCTTCAGGACGAGGAAGGCGAAAACATGGATTCCGAACCAACCATCCTCCAAGTAATTTGACCGCCGCCTATATTTGTGAAAAATCTTAAAGACTTCAGACTGATGTGTTCCCAGCTGAACGAGAGAGTGGGGCCCGGCAGATATACGTGTGTCAATAGGCAACAAGACAAAAAATAATCCCAGACAGCCCAGATACCTACAGAAAAATTATACATTATCTGAAAGAAACGAACGCTTATTATTACTTATCAGCTCAAGGAAGATAGAGCTGTAAGAGTGAAGATTTGACATCTACACCACACCACATCGCCAGAATTTATCAAGGAGGAGTTGACTAATCTAGGATTTTGTGTCAGGAATGCCATAAACGTGGACATAACCCGACCTCAGAAAGGGGAGATCTCTGCCTCAAAAACACCCCTCCTACGGTTCATCGTGGACTTAGAGCCCAATATTCAGGACATTTATAGCTTGACCTCGCTCTGCCACTGTAGAATAAGAGTTGAGAAACCTCATCCTCGTAGAGATAAGGTACAAGAACATGGTACAAGTGCCAAGAACATGGGCGTACAGTAAAGATTGTCCAAAATCTCGAAACACCCCAGCTAGCTGTGCATTGTGTAAACACCGGGTCGGAATGCTAAATGACAAGAGTCGACAAATAGATTGACAATGTCAGCTTCTTCGAGTTTAAGACGATGTATTCGTCATTCTCGTGGGTTAGGCTCTCGCTATAGTGGTGGGAATTTAATAAGATATCTAGCTCGACCCGGTGGTGTAATGAGGCTCTAATAAGATCATATCCGGGAGACTTGCGTTTAGGCAAGCGGGAAAGTATACATTTCACGTCAGGGGGAGTGATAGCTTTAGGAGGTGGAGACATGGGAAGTGAGGAATCAAGGAATTCTTCTACCTCAGTGCTCTTAGAATGAATTTCTAGGTCAGGATGAGGAGTGACAGTTTGTTTAGGGTGAAGGCCAAAGACCTCAGCTATGCATGCATCGGACGCTGCCCTGTTCCCATCATCCCGTCGGTGAGGAGAGGTGGGGAGTAGTATTTGAGGAATATACCTGGTGGCAGTCCAGAGGGATTTGTCTTCCGTTGTGAGTGAGGAGAGATGATTGTTGAATTCTTTATTGTGATAAGATCAAGTGTCAGTTTATAATATGCTTGGTGGTCGGTTCGGTGTCGGTTCTCTGCCATGTGGTCGCCCGTCTTTTGGGCAGTATAAGAGTCTGTACATGCATGGGAAGAGGTTTGGTGTTTAAAGGATTGGGATTTAGAGGTTTTTCGGAGGTAGGTTTGGATGCTTTCCAGCAAGACTGTTGAATAGCAGAGGTGATGGATTGTACAGCATCGTCAAGATCTTGCGGGGATTTTAAGGATACTCTGGGTTTATAGCATCTTCAAGGAGGTATTCAAACCTATCCTAATCTACTTGGCCATTCACCAGTGACGGAGGAGTCGGTTTTGGGATGGGCTGGAGTAACATGACACTTTGGTCTAATAAACTTATTTATTAAATTATGAAAATGGTTGATTTATATATATTGATACTTGTATAGATCACAATGAATTACTTTTCAAATTTAACTGAATGCTTAGAAAAACCTCTTAGATTCAGTTAGAAAGCTTTTTTTTAAATTTCAATTTAGATAAAATAATAATCGATCTGTCCCAGCTAGAACTCCAACATGGATCTCCTGCTTTCCGGGCCAGCTCCTCCGAGCATAAGACGATGTATTCGTCTTTCTCGTGGGTTGGGCTCTCGCTAGTGTGTTGGGAATTTAATAAGTTATCTGGCTCGACCCATTGGACCGGTGTGTCCCGGCCAGTGAACACCATGTTTGTGTAGCTCTCTGTTATCAAATACTATATATAGTTTGTAGGCAGTTTTATGCCCTGAAAATTAATAGACAACGAGAACTAAGTGCGCTTAACAAGTGTGTGAAGTTTAGAGAAGTTACGTCACCTACATTACCCACAATTCAGTGAGTAAAGACAAAAGTTTTATTTAATAGCCAGCCCTAAGCGGGCAGGCAGAGCTCAGACTTGTCTGTCTTTTATTCCTCTGTCTCACTAAGGCCACTGTCTCAGTAGAGGGCCCTCGAGCTCCACATCCCGGTTCGAGGCTCGGAGTTTTTTTTTATTTATCTTTTTTTTTAAATCTCTCTATTGACGCCATATGATTGGAGGTAAATACTACCATCAAGTTTTATCTAGTGGAGGTAAAGGCAAGCGAAAAGGCAGACCCATGACACCTCCAAAAGAAAGGAGGAGAAACCGGTCAGCGACCAGAACCCCCACCGAGCGAAACAACGCAATGTCAACCCGCTCCAGCACCTAACAGGGCGTGACCTCCCATCCCTCTACTAGCGCCCCCCGCCATCCGATTCTGCGGAGCATAACATCCATACAGAAGAGCGCACATCGTCAAGATTTGCCACAAACAACCCTTCCAAGTTCTTCAGGACGAGGAAGGCGAAAACATGGATTCCGAACCAACCATCCTCCAAGTAATTTGACCGCCGCCTATATTTGTGAAAAATCTTAAAGACTTCAGACTGATGTGTTCCCAGCTGAACGAGAGAGTGGGGCCCGGCAGATATACGTGTGTCAATAGGCAACAAGACAAAAAATAATCCCAGACAGCCCAGATACCTACAGAAAAATTATACATTATCTGAAAGAAACGAACGCTTATTATTACTTATCAGCTCAAGGAAGATAGAGCTGTAAGAGTGAAGATTTGACATCTACACCACACCACATCGCCAGAATTTATCAAGGAGGAGTTGACTAATCTAGGATTTTGTGTCAGGAATGCCATAAACGTGGACATAACCCGACCTCAGAAAGGGGAGATCTCTGCCTCAAAAACACCCCTCCTACGGTTCATCGTGGACTTAGAGCCCAATATTCAGGACATTTATAGCTTGACCTCGCTCTGCCACTGTAGAATAAGAGTTGAGAAACCTCATCCTCGTAGAGATAAGGTACAAGAACATGGTACAAGTGCCAAGAACATGGGCGTACAGTAAAGATTGTCCAAAATCTCGAAACACCCCAGCTAGCTGTGCATTGTGTAAACACCGGGTCGGAATGCTAAATGACAAGAGTCGACAAATAGATTGACAATGTCAGCTTCTTCGAGTTTAAGACGATGTATTCGTCATTCTCGTGGGTTAGGCTCTCGCTATAGTGGTGGGAATTTANCCTCCAATCCACTTCAGTGTCTATCCATACTACCACTTCTCCAATTACCCATTCCGCAGTGTATTGCCCTCCTAACAAACCTGTCACCTCAAGCCAATTCCAAAAGCACTTTAAATCCTTAGGTCCCCGTTTCCTCTCTGGCTGAGACTATAATGCGAAACACCTCCAGTGGGGCACGAGAACGACCAACTACCGTTGCCGTGCTCTGTATAATGTTATTTCCTCTCACAATTTCTCTACTTTAAGTCCCTCCTCCCACAACTACTGGCCCACTGATACTAACCGTCTTCCTGATATCCTGGATTTTTTTCATTTGTAGAAATCTTATTCCTTTTCACCACTCCGAAACTACGTTAAATAATCTTTCCTCTGATCAAAGCCCTGTCCTCCTTACACTGTCACTCACACCCATCCCTAGACAATTGCCACCATCACTAATAAATGGTCCCATTGACTAGCCATTTTTCAGAACTCAACTTGAAGAGTCGCTTGACCTAGGAGTCTCCTTGAAAACTCCTGAAGAGCTGGATGATAGAGTCCAGTTCTTTACTGTCACGATCCAGCAGTGTCTCTGGGAGGCAAACTCAAAATCTAACTGCACCACAGCCCATCCTCGTTTCAATTAAAAACCTTATACGAGCAAAGCGTAAAGCTCGAGCCCTGTTTCACAGGTTCAGGCATCCCTCAGACATTAGGAAGTTCAACCAGCTATCCCGTCTCGTAAAACAAAAACTAGGTGGTTTACGAAATAAGGCATTTAATGCCTACCTGTCAAGCTTCTCAGTAGCAGACAAATCCCTCTGGACTGCAACTCGCAAAATTCTGAAACACCATGAACCTTCCACCCCCTTGCGTCGAGAAGATGGCTCCCTGGCCTCTTCCGGCAAAGACAAAGCCCAAATGTTTGCTCGACATCTAAGAGAAACATTTACTCCTCATCCAGATCCTAACAGTTTGTCCAATAATGCAGAGGTTGAGGAGTCACTGGACACACCATTAACAATGTCCTTGCCGATTAGGGCAGTAACACCATCTGAGGTCAAGTATATTATTAACCATCTGCCTAAACGCAAAGCACCCGGCTATAATTTAATCACCGGATTAATACTTCAAAACCTACCCCAAAAAGCAATCATTTTCCTGACATACCTCTATAATAGTGTCCTTCGAACCATAAACTTTCCACTTCTCTGGATATTCTCTGAAATAATCCTGTTTCCCAAACCAGGTAAACCTGCTCACAATACATCATCCTATCGACCAATCAGCCTTCTTCCTTTAATGTCTAAGGTATTTGAGAAAGTTCTTCTAAAACGAATGATGCCTATTATAAATTCTTCAAATATCCTTCCCAATCATCAGTTTGGCTTCCGTTCCCAGCATTCTACCGTCCAGCAGGTGTTTCGCGTTGTAGACTACATTTCCTCTTCCCTTGAGCGAAAATAATTCTGTCCTGGTGCATTCTTGGACGTCACTCAAGCATTTGACCGAGTATGGCATTCTGGACTATTNATTCCCTCTCATTAATTATTTAAAATTTACGTGGGATAAAAAACCACAACCAAATAAAATATTTATAAAGATAAATTAAATAAAGTAAATGACGAGAGTCGACAAATAGTTTGACAATGTCAGCTCCTTCGAGTTTAAGACGAAGTTATCGTCTTTCCCGTAGGTTAGGCTCTCGCTAGTGTAGAGGGAATTTAATGAGATATCTAGCTAGTCCTTGTGGTGGTTTTTTTCAGAAGTCTCGAATTTGGCTTCTTTATTTTAAAAACTGCGGAGAAAATAGTGCGTTGAGACACATGCACCAATGTTTATTACATCTTTTTCTTTAATGAAACCTACAAAACGGATAACTTATTTTAAATTTAAAGATCAGATATCTGATTAAGTCGCGATATCTTTTTTCTTTTATAAGAGAAAAAACATAGAAGAAAAACTAAGAGACACTTAACAAAGCCAACTGTCAAATTCAGAGTCTACAAAGGAAGCTAAGAATTTAGGCAGGACTTGCATGGGTGGCATTCCAGTGGTCGTGTCGAAAGAGGAGCAGATGAAATTATTTCTCTTTCTAATGAGGAACACAGGCTGGCAAAGGTGCCTATCTAGTACTCAGCTTAAAGGAAAACAATTTTTTAAAATCTCATTTAAAATGACGAGTTACGATGGCTTATTTACTCCACTCCATAAATAAAAACATCCTCGCAACATGAGAATTCACAAACTGTGATTTTATTGTTTGTGCCACGATCTTCTTTCTTTTACTTCATTGTACTTCATTTTTTTTTCTTTTGCCTCTTCTTTTTTTTTCCCCCATTTCATTTCACTTTATGTATTTTAAATCTGTCGTTTTCTTTTCGTTCCTAGCTGTGCTCCATTCTAACTAATTCAACTGCGCTCTAACCCAAGGAACACATAAACATTTTATAAGTCTGTTAACATTCAAATTTTATTTATTCCTTTTTACTTGAGGTCTAATAAATTATGAAAGCAATTTTGAAGTTATGGGTTTTAATACGTTGGTCTTGCTTTACGAATGCTATGAAAATAAAACTACTTTTAAATTACTTCATTAAATGTAAATATTTATAATAATATCAAACCTAAAATGTAGGTTACTCCTCTTAGTGTTAAAGAAATTTGTGTGATTTGTTATTCTTTAAATATCTCTAATTAAAACTAGCTGTCCTTAAGAAGAATCCCGCTGGCTACTGCTTTAGCTGGATTGTGTTCATATTTAAATTACACAACTTCTGACGACTGTGGTAGTCTTTTATATTAAACTCTTATATGTGACTCTTAAGGCACACATTAAAGAATTTAGTATTGTTACATGTGTATTGTAATTTGGGAATTTTGTGGCGTATAAATTCGAAAGGAAAGATAAGGGAAGCGCTCCACATACAGTTACATTACAAATAGGCTTTTATATGTCGCTTTAGTTTTTTTCTACGCTCCATTCTCGATCCATCTTCTTTGTATCCATCTGCAGTCTTTATAAGTATGTTTCCTAAAAAAAAATTTAATAACAAGTTACAATTTTACATAATATTCTGATATTTGTTTATACATTAATAATAACGAATGTACAGATAATTGTTCTACTTTAGTTTTCCGTTAAAGTCCCCCTTCCACTCTTTTATTTTCAGACTAAAATGGCACGCCCTACTATCAAGGTTATAATTATAAATATTTTATTTAATGTGTGTTTTCGTATAATTGTAAATATAAATGTTGGAAAATTTTATTTTATGTATAATAGATATTCTCTTATTTCTTTCATAATAGTACGGAATATTTCGTGTAGTATTAAATTTCGTCTCTCTCTCTTCCCCGTTCTCCACTAGATAAATTAGCCATTAACTTGCATTATAACTCCAACGATTTACAAAATAGTGCCCAAATTGAATTTTCTTCCTTTATTTACAATATTGCAGGCACTAGAGCTCATACGTATGTATTTGTATTTGAAAGTACCGTATAATTAGCTTCTCGAAATTTTGATGGTGAAAATTTTAAAATTCATCAAAAGTCACCTCATGGTACGAAAGCCAACAGCTTTATTACGGTAATTCTGCTAAGACTGCCCTCAGAATGTATTTTAAAGTAACTTCTTGACTGACCACCACCTGAGAACTTGGCTCACCTTTGTCCAAGAACTTCTTACAGCCACATGACAGACTCATTTCTTGAAAAGTATAATCTCTTCATTTACCAACAATTTTCCGTGACAGTAAGCCATATCTTGAGAAGCTATTTGAGCATTCTGCCTATATTTTTCTCCTTAGCCCACCAATATAAAGTTCTCTTAAATAATTAATTTCATTCATGGCCATTTATATTATCCCTTGACAGTTACTGATTATTTTCCTTCTTTGACGACAAGGAATTAACTTTTATAAATATTTATTTGGTTGTGGTTTATTATCCCACGTAAATTTCAAACAATTAATGAGAGGGAATAGAATAAAAAAATCTATCTGTCCCAGCCAGGAATCGAACCTGGATCTCCTGCTATCCGGGCCGGCGTGCTTAGCCATTGCACCATCAGGACGAGCTAGATATCTAATTAAATTCCCTCTACAATAGCGAGAGCCTAACCCTAACTTAATTTTTTTATTCTATTCCCTCTCATTAATTGTGTAAAATTAACGCAGGATAATAAACCACAACCTAATAAATATTTATAAAGATAAATTAAATAAAGTAAATGACGAGAGTCGACAAATAGTTTGACAATGTCAGCTCCTTCGAGTTTAAGACGAAGTTATCGTCTTTCCCGTAGGTTAGGCTCTCGCTAGTGTAGAGGGAATTTAATGAGATATCTAGCTAGTCCTTGTGGTGGTTTTTTTCAGAAGTCTCGAATTTGGCTTCTTTATTTTAAAAACTGCGGAGAAAATAGTGCGTTGAGACACATGCACCAATGTTTATTACATCTTTTTCTTTAATGAAACCTACAAAACGGATAACTTATTTTAAATTTAAAGATCAGATATCTGATTAAGTCGCGATATCTTTTTTCTTTTATAAGAGAAAAAACATAGAAGAAAAACTAAGAGACACTTAACAAAGCCAACTGTCAAATTCAGAGTCTACAAAGGAAGCTAAGAATTTAGGCAGGACTTGCATGGGTGGCATTCCAGTGGTCGTGTCGAAAGAGGAGCAGATGAAATTATTTCTCTTTCTAATGAGGAACACAGGCTGGCAAAGGTGCCTATCTAGTACTCAGCTTAAAGGAAAACAATTTTTTAAAATCTCATTTAAAATGACGAGTTACGATGGCTTATTTACTCCACTCCATAAATAAAAACATCCTCGCAACATGAGAATTCACAAACTGTGATTTTATTGTTTGTGCCACGATCTTCTTTCTTTTACTTCATTGTACTTCATTTTTTTTTCTTTTGCCTCTTCTTTTTTTTTCCCCCATTTCATTTCACTTTATGTATTTTAAATCTGTCGTTTTCTTTTCGTTCCTAGCTGTGCTCCATTCTAACTAATTCAACTGCGCTCTAACCCAAGGAACACATAAACATTTTATAAGTCTGTTAACATTCAAATTTTATTTATTCCTTTTTACTTGAGGTCTAATAAATTATGAAAGCAATTTTGAAGTTATGGGTTTTAATACGTTGGTCTTGCTTTACGAATGCTATGAAAATAAAACTACTTTTAAATTACTTCATTAAATGTAAATATTTATAATAATATCAAACCTAAAATGTAGGTTACTCCTCTTAGTGTTAAAGAAATTTGTGTGATTTGTTATTCATCACCTGCTTTTTTTAAATTTTTTATTTATTTATTATATTTTTGTTTATATGAAACCATTTTATAATTTGATTACAATAAATAACTAAAAAATGACATGAATACAAATGCATGGGGAGAGAAGGTAACCAATGACACCACTTACAAGTCTCCCGATATTAAACAAATACTATAAAAGTAAAAATTTATACGCAACTATGGGTTTAAAAAAATGACAGATTATGTGATTCCTATTAACTATGAATACAACATTTTTATGTAAAGAAATATTTCGCTCTAACACACTTTCAATGCAGTATTTCATAAAATTGACTACAGATCGAATAAATTATATATTAATATGGTAATTAACAAATAAATGATTCACGTGATATTAATCGCCTCAACAATATATCGTCCAATTATGCTTGTCAATTATTGTACCTTGTACTAACATGGCAAGTCAATATTATTAATTTATTTTTAAGAACGATGTATAAATAACTGTATAAGGATACATAAGAAAAATAACATTTAACGTATATTTAAGACCAAATAATAATTTAAAAAATTTTCCATGTTACTAGGTTTTTAATTATATAAAAATACATAATTTAGCAAGTAAACCTTACTACAAAAATATAATAAACTTTACTTGCCAAATTTGAGATCAATCTACTAGATCTGTTAGTTGGTCTTTACAAAACTTCCATTACATTACTACAAATAAATTTTTTGCATAATCTTTAATTTTTTGAATATTATTTTAATATTTTTTTAAATTCCCTTTTCATTGTTTTAATAAGCTGACATATTTTATTTTCTGGACCTAAATACACATACACATATTCACCAAAATTAATTTTAAATATGGAGTTGGCATATGACCAAATTGCAATTAAACAGACACATGTATTCGGTATATATAATAAGGAGGTAATTTATGTTAAATGAATTATTTATTCACGAATTAATAATAATTATATGTGAATTATTAAATTTCTAGTAAATTTTAAAATTTAAAGCTTTAAAGCATAGAGTTTGGCTTCTTACTTATACAAGCACCATACAAGGCCTGTTTTTTCTTGTTTTTTTTTATTATGAATTTTGTTTTTAATTCACCATACATATTTCAATTATGTTTATAAATAACATATAGAAATTACAAAATTCTTCTTTTAAAAAAAAATGTTGTAATATTCCATCATTTGATTGTGAATATATTCAACGATATAATAGATGTAACCTAGACAGACTCAAATGAAATATTTCATTTAAAGTAGTGGAGTCCCTGTTAGGGTGATTAATGAGTTTGCTTGGGTATTATAATCTTTTGGGTATTTTTTTTTTCGGGGGGGGGGGGGTT
>KZ810543.1:25348-36608 GCA_000696205.2 Oncopeltus fasciatus
TTTTGAACTCTCGTGTGTTTGCACAGAAGTAGTGTATCGTCTGCGAAGGTGGCCAATTCTGATAATGGAGGTTCCGGCATGTCGCTGCAATATACAAGGTAAAGAAGGGGACTTAAAATTGTCCCTTGTGGTACCCCGGCTTTTATGGATGCGGTCCTGCTAAGGGAGCCATTTACCCTGACCTGGAATGTCCTATTCTTAAGGAATGATTTTATTATATGAAATAGGTATGGTGGAATGGCAGCTTTTTTCAGCTTAAAAAGAAGTCCTTTTTGCCAAATTTTGTCGAAGGCATTTTCGTCATCAAAAAACACCGCAGCGGTGAATTGTTTGGCTTCGAATCCGCCTATAATTATTTCAGCAACTCTCTGAGATTGGAGTACGGCGGAGTGGTTGCTTCTGAAGCCAAATTGGTGTGATGGGATGACTAAAGAGCCTTCGAGGTGCTTTCTGAGCCTCTGCTCAATACTCTTCTCAAACAGCTTGGCGAGGGTGTTGAGGAGACTGATTGGTCGATAGTTTTGCGGGTTATGTTTAGGTTTGCCATCTTTATGAAATAAAAGGACTAATGCTTTCTTCCAGCTTTCGGGGAAGTAGCCAAAACGAAGGCATACATTGTATATACTGGTAATGTATGCAAGTGTCTTGAAAGGGAGATTCTTGAGAACGATAACTGGGATTAAGTCTTCTCCTGGAGCTTTTCTTTTTTTCATCTTTCTGACAAATGATTTTACTTCATTTGGTGAAATAGAGTCAAAGTAATTGTTTGTTGGACTGCCACTGTCAGGTTCATATAAGGTTTCGTCGACTGTCTTGTCAGTTAGTATGTCCTGTCTGTCAAGTAGCCTGAATTTTGTCTCTAAGTACGTGGCGAAAATTTCACATTTTACGAAGACAGAAATTTGTAATTTGGTAGTAAATATAATATTTCTTGCTATAGGCCACGTGTACATTAAACTATTTTATAATGAATTTATTTATTCATAGCTCAACTGGTTTCTAGAATTTGAGACATACCTTCTAGGGTTTTACCAAACGATGTTTTTTTTTGTTTTTTTTTCAAATTATAAGTGTGTCTCAATGCGTTAAATTGCATGAAGGTTAACTTCACATAAAAATATTTACAACTATAAAAATTAATTTTACAAAATCTCAGCAAACCTACTATTGCTAATAACAAATTTTACTTATTATATATGAAGAAGAAGTCTAATCTTACGATAGTGAACCAACTGACGCTCTACAAAACCTTATTACGACCAATATGGGCTTACAGAGTAGAAATCTGGGGTGCCGCCAAGCCTTCCAACATCCAAAGAATCCAGTCCTTTCAATTCAAAACCCTGAGAATAATTGCAAATGCTCCCTATTATGTATCCTATTCATCCCTTCACCACGATGTTAATATCCCTTTTGTGCAAGACTTCATTTCTACCCGCTTTACACTTTTCCACATTAAACTGCCATACCATCCTAATCCACTAGTAAAGACCATATCTTCCAACTCCATCCCTTACAACCCTCCCCATCGACTCAAACGAAGATGGCCCCGTGACCTCCTGGGGACATAATCTGTAAATAATTTGAGAGTGGTGTCATTGGTCACCTTCTCTCCTCATGTGATTGACATTGAAAGTTTTTTTTTTTTTTTTCATTGTGGTCATTACAATGTTACAAAATGTTTTAATTTAACAGAATGTAATAAATAAAAGGCATTTAAGCGTCGAATCATCAGTGTGAAAGATCAGTGAAACCGAAAGGAATCCCTGAGTCATCAATATTTAAAGTTTATATATTCTTATTAAAAATATTCTATTTAAAATGGTTAGTTAGGTAATTTGTAAACATATGTTGTTACAAAGCCTAATCTTATAGACACACAATTTAGGTACGGATAATACATATGTTCCCGCACGAGTTAATTAATTAGCCACAGACCTACTTTTGTTGCTACTAATTACATTTTGCCTTATGAGCTTTATCTCCTGAATCGCCCAACTAACCTCACAGAGTTGTATCTAAGCGATTGTTGCACGAGAACCCCATATAATTAGTGAAGTTAGGTCAAACATTATTTTGTTTCATTAGTTTTTTCGTCCTTATAGATTTTTTAATTTCTCGGTAGTTATATTTGAACTTGTTTGTAGATTTTCTAAATGTTCCTAATTGGCGAATTAACAAGTGTCCCAGAAATGTGAGTGAAATGAAACCTCAATCAATAAAAGGCAGTCAATTAAGAGAACGGGAGTTATTATAGGACGTAAGCGTTTCTCTAGTATGCTTGTTGAATCTCAGATATGGGTATTTACGATTGGGAGTTTAGCTGCAGATATTTAAGCTCATACTCTAAGTGTGTCATACTTTACTGCACACATCGAATGGAAAAATAAGCTGTGTTGATACGGTGTGTTGACAACAAAAACTTTGTTTTTAGGAATATCATTAAAGTAAATTCTGCCAGGCTGTTTCTTCCTTAGTGTGAACGTAATATGACAGCATTTGCTTTCGTTAACCTTAATGCGCCAGAGCTGGCACCATCGCTGTATGTCCATAAGATGTCGTTGGAGATTTCTCCTGGCAGTATGTGAAATCCCTCTGAAACTGGGCCGAGGAACCTCGCTGGCGTTGGGCTGATGGCTCGCGTAGTGTGCGTTTCCTTAGCTACTGATATGCATCACAGCCTTGATAATTAGCGGGGTGACAATGTGCTGGTGGACGAGCACTGATGATTCTGGCTGGTAGTGGGTGTCTGACTTCTGGGTGGTGAAGAACTCATTAGTGAGGGCTTCCCTCCAGCTGAGCGAGTTCTCCTATTACGACCTTTATTCGATCCCAAAATTTGGTGTTAAAAATTCCCGTTCATGTATAGAGAAAGAGAGAAAAAAAAATTTGGAGGTTGCTAGTTTCGAACCTGCGACTGGACGGAGTGCACCGGGTCTAGTAGTCTAAGAGACGGCCCTTTATCAGACCTAGCCAAGGAGGATGCCCGAAAACGAATCACTTTCTCCTGTACTTCTCTCTATTAGGACTAGCTGTAGGACAGAGAGTGTGGTGTTCCCCCTCCAATGATAACAATTGAACTGTTCACTGTCTAAAGTACAAATTTATACCATGATTACTAACATGTTATTTGCTCTATAGTTCTTCACTAAACTTGGTGAAACTATGCACTGTCTCTTAAACTCGGCCAGTACCAAGTTCTATAGAAAGTTGTTCACTAAATCACTGTCAAAATACTCAGTAATGAGAAGCGAACAATGGAGCTGTTTACACAATGGCTGACTAACGCCGAATCATATCAAATATTTAGCTGTAATTTTCAATTTTGTTTTATTTTTAACGCTAAAAGTGCTTTCAGCTATTGAAATGTTGCCACCACTAAAATTTAAATAAATCAACTCTCTCTTTCTCTCTCCCTCCCTTCCACCCTCTCTCCCTCCCTTCCACCCTCTCTCCCTCCCATCTCCCCACTCCCTCCCCATCTTTCTCCCCACTCACTTAAACATGGACAATTTGACAGAAACTGCAAACACTTAAATAAAATCCCAGTATTAGTTTTTATATATTTCTGTTCCGAATTTGACCGAGGTCAAACCAAGGATCCTTGATTTACGAGATACAAATGTTTGGCATTTCCTAAAAAGTTTATTTGTACTGCAAAATAACTTCACAATGGAAATTCCTCATGCGTCCTGAGGGAAGAGGCAACGTTGCGGGATACTTCAATACTAAATGAGGACTCTGACAAGGTTGTATCTGATTATTTTACGCCATAACATCTACTCGAAGGATTTGTATGATGTTCTTGTTGACGAATGTCTACTCTTCAACACATTAGTCTAATTACTCACCTATAGAAGAAGAAAGTGTTTTCCAATAATCAGATTGAATAATGATAATCAGGTAATAAAGAAGTTGTATTTTTCTCTTGGTAGGTTGCCGTCCTGTGGTTAGGGACTCCAGAACCAAAGGTTCCGGTTCAAACCTCATAGTGTTGAGTTAGTTTTTCTTTTTTTGGCTTTATTGGTCCAGAAGAGACCATAGAAGTGATGACTGGGGAGCTCCAGAAAAACACTAGCTCATATTCGTTGCTATTTGTCATTAAAGTAGAAAAAACGTATGTATGTCAATTAGATGCCGTTGGAGATTTTGTCTGGCAGTAAGTGAGTCCGCATCGGTAGAAAGGATTGCTTGATCATCTGCAAAGGTTGCTAGGAGTGTGTTAGGATGTTTCGGGATATCGGCAGTGTATAGGATGTAAAGGATGGGGCCAAGCACACTACCTTGTGGAACTCCCGCTTCCACTTGGTAATAGTCGGAGTAATCTAATCCTTGCCGGACCCTGAAGAATCGATCGGTTATGTAGGAGCAAAGGATAAGGCGAAGGGTGCTTGGGAGAATGGATTTTAATTTGAACAGTAGTCCGCGATGCCATACCCTGTCAAATGCTTGTGACACATCGAGGAAGGCACCAACGCAGTACTGCTTGTTCTCGAGAGTGGAAGATATGCGATCTACAACCCAAAACAAATGTTGGATCGTGGAGTGTTGGGCTCGGAAACCAAACTGGTGTTTTGGAAGTATTTGGTGAGCGTCTATAATTGGTATTAGTCTTTTAAGAAGAATATTCTCAAAGACCTTTGAAAAAAAAGGAAGCAGGCTTATTGGACGATAGGAAGAAGGATTACTTGGGGGTTTGCCAGGCTTTGGAAAGAGGATAACAGTGGATTATTTCCATAGGTGAGGAAAGTGTGTGGTTTGGAGAATGGTGTTTTAGAGGTAGGTGAGGAAAGTTCCAGCCTTTTTGGGTAAGTGGTTTAGGATTTTGGCTGTAATAAGATCGTGCCCGAGAGACTTGCGTTTAGGCAAGCGGGAAAGGATATATTTGACCTCAGAGGGGGTGACGGCTTTTGGAGGTGGAGACAGAGGAAGAGGGGTATCAAGGAATTCATCTACATCCGTGCTCTTAGAATCTGTATGAGGTGTAAATGTGTGCTTGAGGAGCTGGGCAAACATTTTAGCCTTGTCTTTGTCAGAAGAGGCCCAGGAACCATCTCCTTGACGCAAGGGAGTGGAAGCTTCATGGCTTTTAAGGATTCTGTGAGTAGCAATCCAAAGTGATTTGTCTCCTGCTGAGAGTGTAGACAGATAGGCATTAAAGGCCTAATTTCGTAAAACACCTAATCTTTGTTTTACGAGTCTGGAAAGATGGTTGAAGTCTTTGCGGTCTGAGGGGTGTCTATATTATTGAAACAATGCTCTTGAGTGACGCTTTGCAATTATGAGTTTTTTAAGCTAATTTTAGAGTGGTTTTTGGGACTCAGGTCCCAAAACTTGGTAAATTTTGGTTTGAGATTAGTCATATACATGCATGTAAATAATCTAAATGATTATTATCACTACCAATGAATATAGAACTATCACACCTATTATCCGTCTTCATTGGTTTCTGCAAACCATCTTCTGGTTTGGGAAGATGGTTTGCAGAAACCAATGAAGACGGACAATAGAAGGTACGATAGTTATATACATGCATTGCTGTACCTTTGTACTAAAGGAATTTACAGCGTTATCTAGATCATCTGAGTTTGCCAGAAGAATTCCGAGGTTAAATGACTCTTCTATGAAAGTTCTAAACAAGGCCCAGGCGACTGAGCCATTTATGAGGGAGGGAGGTAAATGTTTTAAAATAGGAATCAGGGATAACGTTAGGTGAACTGGGCTGTGGTCAGAGGAGAGCTCGTTTAAATTCGAAGAGGAATAATGTATAAGAGTAAGGTTTTTGCAAATGAAAAAGTCTAGGATATAAGGAAGGCTATTCACGTCAGAGGGCCAATAAGTGAGAGAGGAAGGACTAATTGTGCTGAGGTTTTGGGATGATAGCGAATTGTACAAAGCACAACCACGGAAGTTGGTTGTTCTGAAAGTGTAGTAGGATGATGACGGTGGAAATAGACACTGACGTTGATTGAAGGAACTCTGTGGAAGTGGAGGGTAGGTTATGATGGGTATAGGATTTCTTGATAAGAAGTGCATTTCCACTATGAGTTCGTCCGTTAGGATAGTTTGCCCTATAAGTGTTGTAGCCAGCAATTTTTAGGTTATTTCCTTTAGTTAATCGTGATTCTGTCAGTAATACTACGTCTTGTTATCGAGTTTTAGTTTGAGTTCGTCAGTGTGCGTCCGAATGCTATTAGCGTTCCATAGGAGGATAGTAAGGGAATTATTGGATTGTGGAATCATGGTGCGGGAGTTAGTAGGGTCATTTTGGTGACCAGGGTGGTTAGTAAGGATATGAGTGGAGAAATGAGGGTGTTGAGTTGTGAGAAGAAGGAGTGAAATAAGGTGTACAGATCATTTGATAAGGGCGGAGTCGGGACGTTGGGGTTAGTGGGTCGCTCCCTCCTGGGTGGGAGATGCAGTTGTGGTAAAATATTGCTCACATATTGGAGTTCAGAATTGGCGTTGGCAGGAGGGATGTGTGATATGGTTGGCCGTGATATACGTGGTTGAGGCTGAGGTGGAGGCTGTGACGAGGTCTGTGGCTGAGGTTGCTGTTGCTGGCTAGACTGGCGTCTAGTTCGAGACAGTGATCTATCCCAGGGTTGTGGGTCCGCCTGGGCGATTTTCTGTGTTAGCTTCTGTTCTTAGATGACAGATCGATCAGGCATTGTAAAGCTTCTCAATGAAAAATAATTCAAAAGTCCGAGTTCAACAGTCTTTTTAGTTCGTACCCTTCCTAATTATGCTTTCTTTATAAGGTAATAATGCATGGGGCACTTAGTACTAAAATTAAACAAGAGTATTTTTCTCTGTTTTATACCAAGATCGATAGACAATTTTTGATGGTGGCTCATGTTTCGGGTTGTAGGTTGCTGCGATGATACTTGTTGATTGTATACTTTTTGTTTGATCTACTTGTATACATCGCAGCTACTGTAGATGGCAGGATGGTTTTTGGAGAAGTGGGCGCAAGTAGCTGGTTCCTCCCGTCTTTTTTGTAGTTGCTGGTGTGATGCGGACCGCCACATTTTACGCATCGCGGGTTATAACGCAGCCGGCTTTTGTATGCCCAAATTGTTGGCAATTAAGGCACTGGAGTACCTCATTTTTTACGTAGGGCCTCTCAACTTTGATGATTGTTCGGCACAGTGCTGAAATTGAATATATCTCTTGAACATTGGGCGTTTTTTCAAGATCTATGAAAAACAGTGGTAGGGGTGACTTATCTGTTCCTCTTTCAGGGCTTAAAACTAAGTCAGTGAGCTCTTCTATGATGTCATCGATTGGTGTAGTGTGGTGGAGGTTCCTAATAACTACACGTAGAGTCCTTTCTTCTTTTGCTGGTACGTGTGGAACTGGGCGTTTACTGATTTCAGGTAGCGTACTATCTCGTTGTAAGAGTTTGATGAGTCAGGATTAATTTTTGTGTCTGTGTTTCGGCTCATACATATGTATTTTCCACGGCCTACTTTCTCACCCAGCTGTCTGCACATCAGGCCAAAATTTGAAATGGTTTTAACGAATATTGGAGGGGGCTTCGATACTTGCTGTGAGGTTTCGGAGATCTCCATGGTCTCTTCATTAGAGAGCACATTGAATGGGTTCGCTGTGAAAAATGGTGAAGTCTCTGTGAGCGTTGAAGAAGTAGTCTGAGCGGGGTCGTGCGACCAACGTGTTGGTTGATGTGGGTTATTAACCGGCGATGCAGATCTACTTGTGGTGGAGGTATTATCATTTAGGCTGGAAGATGAAAGTGTCTTCGTAGCTCTATTTTTGTTTTGCTTTATTTTATTCTTGGGGGCGAAATTTCTAGCAAATTAAATAAAAAATTCCAAAAATTGCTGTATGTTGTGAATTAGTTTTATGTGCTTTAAGGTATTAAATAGGAAACAAAAAAAAACATTGTAAAGCTTCTCAATGAAGAACAATTCAAAAGTCCGAGTTCAACAGTCTTTTTAGTTCGTACCCTTCCTCATTATGCTTTCTTCAAAAAGTAATAATGCATGGGGCACTTAGTACTAAAATTAAACAAGAGTATTTTTCTCTGTTTTATACCAATTGGAATTTTTGAATCCTAAGAAATAACTTAAATTTGTAAAATAAATATATTACAAAAAAAAAAATCTTGATTTGAAATATAACCCTATCTTTAAGTACTAGTAGCTTGTTGCATGAAATGTCTGTATCTCTTAGGCAGAAAAGTTATACAGGTTAGGTGTACCTAAAACTTTCTTTTGTAGAGGGCACATTAGTAAGAAGCGTTACTTTTAGCTTAAGTATAGCCAGGTGCGATAACTACTCTGTTACCTTAGAAAAAATCTTCAAGGTACGGAGCCAGATTTTCCGTATGAGAATCAAATCGAGAAACCACCAGGACGTAGATCAGCTGTGTTCACTGGGAAATTACAAGTCAATTGCTTCTTGAATGGCAATTATAATAATCAAGCAATTGATCAATCAACCAATGAATTATTTATATACCATCTATACATCGTTGGCTCATTTTTAAAATATAGACCTGTAAAACTTTTATCATAAATATTATATTAAGATTTTCGCCTCTGCATTAAATATAAGTTTGGAGCCTAAATTAATTTACATTATCATTTTATTATTAGAATATTTTAATTTTCAATTTAAAAAGTTTAATTGAAATACTTTGAATACAATTTTTATCGATATTTTTATAAAATTTAAACAAATATTTGAATTTAAAAAAAAATATCTTCATCAGTAGAAGATTTTTAAATGTTGCTTTTGTGAAATGGTGATGAATATAATAGATGATGAAGTAAACCTCTTTATTGTCAGTCCTCAAAATTATTTAAATTATATAAAATCCTTACAAATCCTTTGGAATTTTTGTACATAATATGATATTTGGCTTAAGTTCAATTTTAAAAAATGTTAAAACTTTTTATAAATCCAAGTATTTTTATTAATTAAATGACCACCTTTAATGAACCTTGTTTTAATTACATTTCTATATGGATGCAGTTAAACATTATAAATAAAAAGTTTATAATTGGTCTTGCATGTATATGATAACTTTTACTACTAAAGAACCACTGAATTGTTTTTCCTAAAAATAAAATAGTATTTTTTAAAGATAATTTAAGAAGATAAAAACTGTCTACAGATTTTTTAGTTATTGATAAATTTTAGTTGATACAAGAGCATAAAAAAGTTATATTTAAATAAACAGACGAGATGCAGACGATTTCTTAGTACAAAATAAGTATATAATTTACATGTGTGATTGGCTGTAATAGTAATTGAGTACTTAATTTGGATGTAAGTGGTCCTACTCGTCCCTACGAGAGAAAAATTAGATTTACGGCGGTACTTACTTTGAGAAATAGCTGTCCGAGACGTCAAGACCAGCCATGTTGTGCTTTACCACGTGTTTGCCCTTCTTCGCCCTTACAACATCCAAGCTTCCAGTTTCTTTTACTAACTTGCAGTATATATCCGTCTATTTACACTCCAACTTTTGGAAAAATGTCGTCAGTGATCCTACTCAGAGAAATGAAAGAAGCTAGAAGTATGGTCTACCAAAAACGTCATCACATATGTATATGACGTTTTTAGTAGACCATGTGTGTTTATATATATATATACATATCTATATCGAGGATAAAGGGTTTGAAAGAAGAAAAGCTATAAGGAATATTTAAATTTTGTTTCGCTACTTTCCTTTTTTTTTTTTGTCAGTAGTATCTATCTACATCATTGTAAATACGGGCAACTTATTTCCCTAAGATGGTGAGAAGCCATGTTGATTAATTTCGGAATGACCAAATTGAAAAATCAGCCATACATTTTTTTTTTTTTGTAATCTAACAATGGAGTCAGCATAAAAGGTGTATAATTTAATCAAAAAATCATAATAATAATAAAACTTAGGAAATTACTTTCTTTGTACGTAGTTTGTACCTACTTTTATCTCTTTCGGTGTTGAGAGAGCCTAGCGGCTTTCATGGTAAGGATTGTCATTTACTCCTGTATATTTCCGTCTCTAACGATACACATGATAAGAACTTAGTTAACGCACCTCCTTCATCAGGGACATTTTATGTACATGTAGTCCATTTGGTAAATATGTATATCTTGCTTAAAACCCGACAAAGTCTTTGTTTCTATTTTATAGCAGAACGTCAAATATACCCTTAAACCTATCGTAAGGTTAAAACTTGAATTCGTAATTTAACGATGATTCATGATTAAGAGATCATATAGTTTTATATCCTTTTTATGTGCTTTACATTAACACAAAGGCTAGAGAGTTTTAAACAAGTCATAAAAGTCTCTAGCCTTTGTAAGATTGTTAATGACTATAAAAGCCACAAGTGTATAAAAGACTCAAGTCTTTGTGAAATATAAAAGTCGAGTCTTACCTAAAAGATATAAAGATATCTGAGCTTTGTTTATTGTATGTATCCTGTTTACAGTTTGTTAGTAATTTGGGTTTTGAGATACTGTGATCCACAAGTAAATTACTGTGTTTTCAATTTTATATGAATTGCTACTTACAAATTGAGCTTAGAAAGCCCCTTATTAGGGAATATAATGAAATTATTAACACTGGATTTCATGATGCTCCTCAATTATTACCTTATTACGCGGTTACTGCAGTAGAAAACGCACTTCCTGCCTCTGATTACGTAAACGTTTCTGTAGTTTTTATCGAAATTTAACTTAATTTTTCACATTTTTTGGTTTTTAGGGAACAAAAAAAAAATTCATCATTACATAAATTTTATATTTGCATGTATTTTCATGGATATCAGTTGCTCTCATTAATTATTAGTCGCAATTGCAATATAGAAAGTGCTAGCAATAGATTGATAATGAAACAATTATAACATAGAAGAACACATAAAAAGATAAAAATAAAATAAATAATAACATGTGTTTAAAAAAACAACAACACAATATTTAATTGTATTGCTTCAATTTATTTAATGCTTTTGGGTTTGAGTATTGAGGAACATATTTGAAGACAAAGCATTATTATGTATTAGTCTCAAGTTAATTAATTTGTAATTATAGTTTCACTATTTATTTCATGTTCTAAAGACCCTTTTATTGATTGGATTCAAAATAATTGACTAAAATTATAGAACGCTTAATACCGTTTAAAACTGGTTAAGCTGGCATCCCGCTCCTGAAGCAATATTTTTGAGTCCTGTTTGCAAAGCATTAGATTTTAAAAAGAAAGTAAGTGTGGAGATGATTAAATTATATATTAGTAAGA
>KZ810544.1:0-16133 GCA_000696205.2 Oncopeltus fasciatus
GTGAATGAGAAATTGACTCTCAAAAGCGCTCATTTTTAATTAAATTAAATTATTTCAGAGCGAAATTTAGCAGTTTTCTTCCTTATAATTGAATAACTTCATTCCAGTTCCTTGGAAAAATATGAAATAAGCAATAACTATTCAATGTTGAAGACAAGACTGCAGCAAAAAATCCTGATGTTATAATTCATGTATAAAATTTCATACAATTCAGGTAATTAGTTTTGAAGAAAATGGAGCTTTTGGGATGTAATAGATCATTAGATGATCAGGGTTTGGTGTTTATGTGCCGTTCATTATTTACTCATATATTGTATTGTGGACTTCAGACATGGTCTCATTAATTGCTTATCAATCTAATCCAAAACTAATGTTGAAATATAGATCTCAGGAAGAAATCACTTTGGCCGCATCCGAGTCTGCCATCGCCAAGGTTCCAACAGTTCCGGACAGATCATATCAATAGACTAGTGGAGGAGAAGCCCTTTTTGTGGTGATCTTGGAAATGGAAAGAATAGGGGATTCTGAGAGTAGAATAGGCAAAGATTTCGGCAGGGGAGGTGTTTATTCCTTCTTGTTATACAGGAATATAATGTTTGTTTGGGACAACGACCCTGAAGATTGGTTAATGTCTTGGACTATACAGCTTCGACCAATCTTGCCTTTTGAAATTGGGGATGAAGTTGGCCCAAGCATAAGAAGTCATTAAGTCCCACCAGAGGTGAGTGGTATGTCTGCTCTTCTTACGCCAAACATGTGCTGTCTTAAAACTCTGGCCGAGATCTTTCCTGTCACTTTCCTTATTAAGTGGGTACTTAATATTGGCCCATCTCAAAATAAAAATTTCAAGCAAGAAAGTTGCTTGAAATTTTAAATCATTTTTTAATACCCACTCATTATGTCACAAAATATTGTCAAGGCTTGAAAACCCTGAGAGTAATTTGAAGAACAAACACAAACAATTAAGAGAGTGAGTACTTATTAAAAGTGTTTTATTTTTCCTCTTGAATTTTTTTTTTTTTTTTATTGTTTTACATTAAATAATTTAAGAATTACTAAAAATCTTTTGCAGTATAAACCCCACAGCAGGGATTACATATTTAGTAAAAAAAATATACCTATGAATATAAGATTATCCATTAGTTCACATAATAAATATGACAGAAAATTATTATTTATTAAACTTTTATTTGTTTATTACATTCTGTTAAATTAAAACATTTTTTAGTTTGATCACCACAATGAATTGAAAAAAATTCAATGTCAATCACATGAAGAGAGAAAGTGACCAATGAAACCACTCTCAAATTATTTATAGATTATGTCCTCAGGAGGTCACGGGGCCATCTTCGTTTGAGTCGACGGGGAGGGTTGTAGGGGTTGGAGTACATGTTATGTGCTAGCGGATTACGATGGTATGGCAGTTTACTGCGGAAAAGGGTGAAGCGGGAAGAAATCAAGTTTTGAACAAAAAGGATATTAAGATCGTGGTGAAGGGATGAATTGGATACATAATAGAGAGCATTTGCAATTATTCTCAGGGTTTTGATTAAAAGGACTGGATTCTTTGGATGTTGGAAGGCTTGGTGGCACCCCAGGTTTCTACTCCGTAAGTCCAGATTGGTCGTAATAAGGTTTTGTAGATCAGTCTGTTCGTCAGTTTGTTTTCCATGGTAAGATTGGACTTCTTATTTATTAGTCTGTATAGAAGTCCATATCGCCGATTGGGTTCTTGTCTTTTAATTTTAGTAAGTCTTTTTGTTCTCCCCAAGTAAGTCGTGAGTCAAGATGGAACCCAAGGTAACGAACGGAATTTTAATGTAGTATAGAAATATAGAATAGAAATATTGTTAAATTCCACAATTTCAGGTAAGTCTTTCTTCCGCAGTCGGAAATTAAATTGAACCCATTTTTCTTCATTGAAATTTATTCTCCATTTGCCCCACCATTGTTTGATTTTCCAGGTTTGGGAAATAGTGTTACATCAGAATATTTCCAGAGGAGAGGTAAGTGGGCAGTTTTGAATATGCAATTATAAATGTAGTTCCAGAATACAATTATCTTCTTGGGAAGATTTCGGAGAATCGTATCCGGAGAAATTTCATATCCGGGTAAATTGCGCTTAGGTAGATGAGAGATTATATACTTGAAGATGTTACATCCTTGAGTTGATAGGGTCATTTTGGTGACCAGGTTGGTCAGTAGGGATATGAGTGAAGTAGTGAGGGAGTTAATTTGTGAGAAAAAGGAGTGAAATAAGGTGTACAGATAATTTATAAGGGCGGAGTCGGGACGTAGGGGATAGTGGGACTCTCCCTCCTGGGTGGGGGATGCGGTTGTGGTAAAATATTGCTCACCTAGTGAGTTCTGAATTGGCGGTGGGAGGAGAGATGTGTGAGATGGTTGGCCGTGATATACGTGGATAATGCTGATGTGGAGGCTGAGACGAGATCTGTGGCTGAAGGTGCTGTTGCTGGTGAGGCTTGCGTCTAGTTCGAGATAGAGATCCCGGGTTGTGGTTCCGCCTTGGTTTTTTTTTTCTTTTGGCTTCTGTTCTTGGATGACAGATAGATAAGAGTCATCTGGCTGGACAATTCTTGGTAGTGGGCGCAAGTTTCGGGTTGCAGGTTGCTGCGATGATACTTGTTGATTGTATACTTTCTGTTTGATCTGCTTTGATGCGATCGATAAGGAAGTCTACCTGTATGCTCCTCGCTGTTAAAAAGAATTGAGTGTTTCACTCACTTGCTGTGGGTTTGTTCCTCGGTGATATTCCTCGAAATTTCGTCAACGTCTTCAGGCTGGCTACATCTTCAATTTTGACCAGTTTGGTAACAACGGAACACTTTAATTACTTCTAAAGAAACATTTTCTAGAGATCTAGCAAAACACGTCCTCTCTCTACGAAGTCATGAGGGAAAACTACCTCTCGATTTTGAAGTAAGAAGGACAGACTTATTTAAAATTAACATTTCTCAAGAAGCAGGAGTTTGTTTGGGTGGGAGAGAGATTAATTGTTTTGATTAAACAGGGATTGACCTTTAGAGCTTCTCTAATCTCCTGCTCCAGGTCATCCCTCCGTGAATTTCAGGCTTGTCTTCTTTTATTCTTGCACCTTGGGTTCTATTCCAGACTCCCTCTTGCTATATTCTCCGGGACATTCCTCATGATGGGGCTGAGCCACAACTTCTTACGCCTTTAAAAGATCAGCTGACTTGATTTGTTCTGAGCCAGAGCTCTTTAATACTTATTCGGCCAAGCTGCAAAATTTTTGGAACATTATGTTGACATCGCTTAAGAATCGTCTTGATCTCCATAATCTAGCAGTCAGCGATTTTCCAATTTAACATTTATAACAAAGAACAATTTCATATTGCTAGAATATATTCTTCTTCGTTTTATGTTTCGTTCCTGCCAGAATTTCACAAGGTTATCAAAATGAGTTTTTCAAACTACTTAGGGTAATATAACAAAATTGTTTAACTCCCTTGATAATCTCTTTAGTCTTTAAGATACTAATACTTATGCATTCCTTTGCAACTTCCCTCTGAAAATCCGTGATCTTATCCTGCACAAATCGAAATGATTTCTAGAGACAAAGGTCATTGGGAATGTCAATGTCTTTCGATATCTGGGTGATTTCCCATTGTTAGTCTTTTACTAGCCTTCTAGATAAGATGTGGTAAAGATTCACACCAGTGGGAGACAGTCGATATCCCTGCATCACTTCACAACCCACTAAGTCTCACAATGAAGTATGTATCTAGAATGTACACCCGTCATACATAGATTTCACTACATAAATGTAATAAATTATTTAGCTCGGGATGTCATTAACATGTTATTTTAGCAATATTTCATCTTTATTAAGCATAGTGTCTCTCTAAGTGTCTATCATAGTGAGTAAGTAGTCCTGTCCTGTTTTTGCCCGAAACAATCCTTCTCTTCTGTTCACCAAATGAAAAAGAATCATTAAGTCGAAACCGGTTACGAAGAATTAATTACACGGAGATACACAAAATATTGTTTTATAAAAGCAACACACACGAATGATTGTTATGTGTACATGAATATGTCTTTATACTCTAGCTAGATGCATGTAAGCCTGAAATGATGCTAAATGAAAAAAGAGTTGTTTCAAAAATAGTCCAGCATAATTGGTAATGAATACTGGATACATATTTTTTACTGGAATGACTTGATCTAGCTAAACCTACAGTAACTCAGTACCTACATTGGTTCAGTAGTACTTTTCCGCATTGCCATTCAAGTGAATCTCTTGACCCTGAAAAACGAGAAGAGTGAAAGTTTGATATTCGGCAATCATATCAGTAAACCCTCTTGAGATTGTAGTATAAAAGCCGGGCGGGCGAAGGAGAATTCGTCTCTTGTTCGATTCGGGACTACTGTTGTTTGATTACTGTGAGGTACCAAGTAATCATTCAAAGAGTTCTCCACCATGTACACCAAAGTAATATTCACCATCGTTCTTAGCGTTGTGGCGCGTTCCCTCGCAATCGTAAGTTTTTCTCTTAAACTTTTATAAATATTATAATTTACTTAAGTAAGTTTTATTTGTGACAAAATAAGTTATTGCTTTGCTGACATACATAAATGTCAAAGATACGTTCGAAGTGATCCGTGAATGAATACAACTCTATGCAGTCAATCGGTCCCACACTTGTAGAACTCTTGAAACACTTAGTCTTATCTAATGCTAAATTAAACTTGAGCATTGATTATGGAACTTATCGTAGTCAGAAATTTTAAGTTGAAATATTTTAAATCATTTTTGAGCCCTGGCCATTTGTATCCTCAAAAAGAAGGAACATGTAAGTGACAGTGTGAATATCTATAAATGCAAACAAATTACTCCCCTCAAAAAAGTTAAATATAATCATAGTTAAGGGTAGTTCTTGGTAATCAGAAATTATGATAAAACTCATAAAAAAATTTTCACTCCTGAAGACCGGCATGAGGGTCAATGAGTAATGGCTCTTCAGGAATTTTCTCGATAATACCATAAGAAAACATTAATTAAAACGTGAGTGGAAGAAAGAGAAAAGTGATGAAATGACTTTGCTCGAAATGCACAAATGAGAGTCACTAGAAATCATGGGAGTACTAAGCAGTCTTTCCTTATTTCAGGCCATGCCCTTGAAAACAATATTTGATGGAATTAATTTAATAATTGTAGAAATAATTTTCTTAAATCTGATATATTTGGTTTATTATAATTGTGCCACTTTAAAAAAAAAGTAGATTTAATAAGAACAAGAACACAAGAGCTCTCCCTTTACTCCACTAAACTGTATTAGATTGTTAACTGACTTATTTAATTCTTCTAAATTTTATTTTAATTCATAGAACACTCAGCCAGGCATGTTTTTTGGTAATCTAAAAACACACGACCCTCTCAAAATCCAAGTATAACATTGTAATGAAAATGCAAAAATTAATCAGATGAGAAATAGAGGATTAATTACTGTTTCGAAAGACAACAGGATAATCTTTCCTTATGGAGCAAAATATTCTTTACCCACTACTCATGAAACCAAAAAATTATATACAATACAAAAATATATTTGATTGTTGACTGACTTATTACATTCTTCTAAATATCACTTTTATTCACAGAACTGCCCTGGATGCCCCATCAGTCTGGATGTTGAAAGCCCATCATCCATAAAACATCTTCGCCAACACTTGTCTGAATCTGAACTGATCCCAAATGGCTCGGACTCAGAACTTGTAACTCCGATAAAACTAATCAAAGCTACCTCTCAGGTAGGCATTAGATATTTTGCAAACTCAATTAAATAAAGTGTATCATGAATATTTTTTGTATGTTGACTGTCAATCATTTTCAGGTTGTTAGTGGAGTAAAGTACACTTATGACTTCGATGGCAAAGGTCAGAAAACTGGAAAACAATATTTCTGCCATATTGTAGTAGTGTCAAAACCCTGGATCACAGAAAAAGGCACCATCTTAGAGTACACTTGCACTCCTCAGGTTTCCAGAAACAAAAGGTATGCACAGATATATTTCATTTATTTTCCATGAACAATTTATTTTTTGAAACTAGTCTTTTTTAATCTTAATTTTTTTAAAGGAATATAGCAAATTATTTAGACTACAAATTTTTTTTTTGAATTTGGATTAGAACAGTTCCAGATCCAGGTTTTTTCTAATTTAGAATGTCAATTTAATTTATTTGATAAGTGATTTTAGTATCTACTTTTATACTAAATCAGACAGCTTCAAAATTTTATAACCAGAGAAGAGGGTGTTATCATTAAAATCTAGATAGAATTAATAATATATTATCTTTTGTAATCTTAATTTTTTATAGAAATAAACCAAACTGTTTAGACCTCACATTTTTCAAAATTTGGAATTGAATGATTCCAGATCCAGGATTTTCTAATTTACAATGTCAATATCATTTACTTGATCAGTGATTATCAAGTTAGTACAGTAATACCATGTTACGTTTAACATTTAGTTTTAGATAAAGGAAATTGTTCTTCTATTGTAATAAAAATTCGAAGTTGCCTGATTTTGTTCTTCTGAACCCTCCAAAAAATAAAAATAGTGGTGCAATGTTTCATGAGTTCCATTAGCTAATCAGTTCTTCTTAATTAAATTATCATACTGTATTAGTTAATTGTAGCCAGTGTGACTATTTTCCTCTACTTTAGATATACTTCTGATATAATGCAGACTTCCAGTGGAATACTTACAATAAAAAAATTTTCAAAAATTTTAGGTCTCTTCCTGGAGCAGAATTTGAAGTGAGCCTCAATGATATCCAGGATCTAGGAGATATGGGACATCTCATCACCAAGAAACTGGAGGAAAAGCAACAGACACAATATGCAATGGGCATTGTTAAATTTTTAAAAGCTACTCGTCAGGTATGATAAATCTTTATTTCTGATACATCAAATGTAGCTTAGAATACCAAAATTAACCACAATGACCTTAATAGGTCTTATTGATTTATTTATCATTTAATTAAGTCTAAGGGACTAGCCTTTAACTGGCAACTTTAAAACAAATGAAGCTAGTATAAATGTATTTTCATCTCAATCTTAATTTCAATGTATATTGTTTTAATTATATTTAAATAAAAATTCAAAAGAACAAAATAAATTTTTTCGCAGATCGTATCTGGATTTCTGACAAAGTTAACAGTAGAAGTTGCAGAAACCAACTGCCTTTCTGCTGATGCTAAGCCTAATGAAAATTGTGTCTTCAAGAAAGAGGTAAATATAATTAAGGGTCAATAACATTAACAATTAAATATCATTCTTACAATTTCAGATTTTATTCATAATTTAAATTTTACTTTAATATCAATATAAATTACAAAATGTAATTTAAAAAACTATTGTTAAATTTTTATTTTATCCAGGATCATCAAATTTGTGATGTTCACATTTGGGATCAACCATGGAAACAGAAGAAGGAAGTTACTGAGCTGGAGTGCAATGAAAAACCTCAAGTAATTAGTATTATTTAATTTGAAATTAATGAGTGTTTGGTTACTGGTTGAAACCTGGGAAAACTATTTCATATTGAAATACTTTTAATGAATTTAACATGGGTACTAGTGAGAAGAGAGAATACAAATATTAATACATACCACAAATATGATATAACCTGATATTTCTTCAATAATGAGGAAATTATATTTGTCTTTCTATGAAACACTGCCTAATGATTATAAGTAATGAAAACAAATGCATGATAAATTTTTAAACTGAATTAATGAAACTATAAATTAGTGATAAATTTAAGGTCATAATTATAAGCCAAATTAGGAATACACTTTTTCCTAATAAAGTAAGCAAATTTTAATAAGACCCAAATGTTACAAATAGCAAATGAAATTTTAAACTGCCATAATTAAGTTATTGCACAAAGTAAATTAGAATTCAGACATTTCTCTTCATTTTAAAGTAGGTAATTGATGCTGAGGCAATTATTTATGATGGTGTTATGTAAAATATGAATTTTGTCTGATTTATACTTTTTTTTTTTATTTGAAGAAAAATATCTGTTTACTTATTATGTTTATGATTTCTTAGTATTCAACATATACATTTGTAGCTGCAATGAAATTAAATTTTTAAAAGAAATCAGTTTTAAATATCCTACAAAAATCTAAGATAATATACAGGAAGATTAAAGATTTATTTATGATTTATAACTTTAATCCAACTGTGTAATCCTTGTCTTAATTTTTATGAGAAGCTTCGAACAACAAAATGAGTAAATAATTTTCTTTCAGTACTGTGCTGGATGCATTTTTGAGACCAGTGCCAATGACAAGTCTGTCAGCCAGAGTCTTGAGCGAACCCTCTTCAATTTGAACACTCAGTTCTCCACTCACTGGAACCTTCATAAAATCAACAAAGTTAAATACCAGGTGACTCTTTTACTTCATATTCTTAATGATCACTTAATTGAAAAAAAATTATTTAAAACATATTGAAAAATTAAATCTTTTTCAATATGGAATGAATTGATGACCGACTAGCTCTATAAAGAGAGGATTATGGGGAATTCGGTCATGGTAGTATATCAACTACCATGACCGAATTCCCAACAATCTTCTCTTCATTAAATCTCTTTCTTTATAGCTTTATTCAACTTGCACTCTTAATATTCTAGGTTGTTGCTGGAGTAAAATACATGATTGAATTTGAAGCAGAGAATGAAACAAAATCTCTGTTCAATTGTACTGCTGTCTTAGTTCTCCAGCCTTGGCTCTCTGAGGAGCCTTCAATTGAGGAATTTGACTGCAAACCTTCATCACATATGGGTAATTAATAGATGACTAAAAATCTACTTAAAATGCATTAATACTTACCATTATTCTTTTTTCATGCATTTAACCTCAAAATATATAGAATATGTTGAATACTTAATTAAGAACCAAGTAAAAAGACAGCAATTGNATCTGGATTTTTAAAAATCTCTCTTTACAACTCTCATTCTCTTTTCAGCACTGAAGAAGCCATCACATGATGTGCGAAAGCTCGGCAAATAAGAACAATTTGACTCGGTCCAACCCGGAAGATGAAATGGTAAATTTTAAAGTGTACTTAGATTTCTGAAAATTCATATTATATTATATTCCATAATTAATATCAATATACTAATATTACTGATATATTTTTACAGAATGAGGGTGAATATTTACTAAGAGAAAATTAAGAACTTAACAAGACGACCGAGAATAAAGGCCCCAACCAACAGGTACCTCAGTTGGGTTAAATTGACTGTACTGTCATCCTATACCACATTATGTATAGAAAGTCAATAAAGCTTTTCGATTCTCAAGCCTTATAAATGTGTTTTATTTTGAATCACAATGAATATACTCTTTTACCTTTACACATACCTTTCTGTACATTCTAATTTTCAAGAAGAACAAATAACTCAAGGCTACTCTACAGTAATTAAATAGGTTTGCTACTCTACAGTAAATATTACTCTAGGTTGGTTTGGGAAAATTAATAAACTTTTTTAAAAACAATTCTGAGGGCAGTAGAGACATAGCTATTTGAGTTACATATTTTTTTCTCCTGAAGAAGATAAAGAAGGATCCAAAACATAATAGTTTATGGATTTAACTATATAAGTTAAGATGTCCTCAATGTATATGTAATATTTTCAAGTTAACTATTTAGAATAGTTAGATAAGCATTGGTCTCCAGAAAAATTTATTGATGTCTCCTAAGTATATTAAATTACATATGTTATATATTTACAATATAATTTTCTAGCGTTGATAAAACACTTTTTAGTTAAAGATATTAATAAATGTAACTATAATGGTTGAGATCATTTTTCTTCACTAGTGAAAAAAAAAATAAAATAAAAATTTCACTGGTTAGTGGTCTTCCTTTTGCACCCACTAACCTATCCGGCTTATATTCCTCCTTTATCCTTTAATACGTCTATTTTTAACAAAACACTAAACAATCTGTCTAGAATTGGTATCTCTCACATAACAAAATTTACAAATTCCATGGAGATCCATGACAATTTATAAATAAAACTGGTATGCCACCTGCTTTGTTTTTTTTTATATTAATTTAATTCATTTATGTATTACTTATTATAATAATCATTTTTAATCCATTTATGTATTTCTTATTTCAAGTCACAGTAACCAATGAGTTCAGTTTAAGATTCGTTGAAAATTTGTTGAAATTATTCAAAAGTCGCGTCATGGTACCAATTTTAATAGAATTGAAGATGGCTCAACTAGGCCGAAAAGACATTTAAATTATGTGATTTATTTAGTAAGAAAACTATTAAAAATTGTGAGAATAAACTGAAATATTTCTCTTAAACTTTTCAAGCTTTTCTCTGGGTTATTAAATTAATGTTTTCACAAAAGAGTGGTATGTATTTCATTAAAGTTTAAAATATTAGTTTGAGTAAGACAATAATTAATTGGACCTTGGTTTGAGACCACTTAACTTACATAAAATAGCTAAACTCAGAGTGTTTTTGTAAATAAGAAAACAACATAGAAAAAAATATATATAAGTTGAGACGATTAGAAAATAGATTAAAAGATATCGAGAGAAAACAAAGCAAGTTGTTAAGATTCAAAAACATTGAACCTATTTGTGTCATACGATTTGACTTTGTTCTAAAGGAAAGCTTAATTTAGATATTGTTTTATTTGCTGATTTACCAGTCAAGTACCCCACCGAGAAGGAACAGAGATAACGTCTATTATCACCTTCACTAATTTAGTTTTAATTAAATAATTTTTATACATGAGTGTACATTTTGTGTCAAGAGTACTTTTTATGAAAGATGCCTTATAATCATTAGTATCTTTACTAATTAGAGAATATTTCAACCAATTGCAACTGGGTAAAAACAACCCAAAACTTATATATATATATCAGTTGCTCTAACATCAATAGTATTAAATTATTCATTAACTTATAAATATCGATATATGATAAGCAAGATTTTAAACTTGAATCCTATTACGTCATGATTTTATGTAGTATGTAGACAAACCCATTATGAAATTAATTCTTATGTGGAACCTAAATAAGTCATATAGACTCTTTTATGTCTATCATTAATGACAAAGACAGAACATTTGTCTTTAAAAGGTATAGCTAATTTTAATTAGGAAAAACTAAAAAAAAAAAAAAAAAAAAAAAAAAAAAAAAAAAAAATGGTGTCTCTATTCCGCATAGAGTTGAATATCCAATTACCCTCTGTTAACTACTAGACTAATTACTAGTGATGTCCTTGCCTTTAAATGTAAGCACATGTTCAAGGTGTTGGATTTTCATTAAAGTTTTCTACAGGTGTTTTACAATAGTGCACAGCAAGTTTTCTCTAAATACTGTCTGTCCGACAGTTATTTAACATTTTATATGTGATATTGTACCATACTGTTATTTGCAGTGACAAGTGTGTTTTGTGTGTGTGTTTGTATAACATAATTTATACTGTACGCACTAAAACATTCAGAAACTTTCTCCGAAGAATACTAAGCTATTCACCATGGTCCCATGACGAGACTTTTAAAGATTTCATTACATCTTCAGCGATCCTGCTCAGGAGAAGCGGACAAAGTCTTGTCTTTAAAATTAATTTATTTAGAGGATCGTCTAATTTTCAAATAAAGTAACCAAATTCAATATTTAAGCTTTNCCAGTAGAGCACTAAGTGGGTCAGTCATAATGACATTGTGGTTTTTTTTTACAGTAACATAAACAGGCGAAGGGATTGCACATAATGAATAATAAAATTGGGTGTGTATTTTTGTGTTAGATATGTCGATTGCATATCCAGTAGAATTGTCAGTTGAGTGAATCATAGGTGATAATGAGTTAGCAAGGAGGTCGGGAATTTAGAAGAAATGTATTTTTATTCTGGCCCAAAACTCGGGAATTTATAATATCAAATTTTTGAATTTTCAAATCAGAAGTGAAATATTTTTTTAGTTTTGTGAGAGTCAGGACACAGGTTGGAAAAATGTGAGCCCATGAAGGAATATATAAAAGCAATATATAAAAATGCTTCTATATATTCCTTTTTGCACTAAATATAGGTTATGAAAATGCTTTATCAAAATTTTTTAATGAATTTGAGTTTTAAAATGTATCTTAATGGCTTTTAAGGCTAAAATAAATATAGGTTATGTACTTATTTTTCAGGTTATGTCACCTAAATGTGAGCGGTGGTATTCCGGCTTCTGCAAGAAGCTAAAATAGTGGACAAGCACGGAAGTAAACTGTATCAGTTCTAATGCTCATGTGATGAATGCTGTCAAACCTATTCAAAACCGGAGTACCTGTAGAGTCCCTACAATTTTTTTTTTTCTTTTCTCTTTAAACTTTTATTTATTTATTGCATTCTGTTAATTACAAACATTTTGTAATTTGATTAGATCGAAAGTAAAAATGACATTCAATTTCAATCACATGAGGAGAGGAGATGACCAATGACACCACTCAAATTAGTTTACAGACTATGTCCTCAGGAAGTCGCGGGGCCATCTTCGTTTGAGTCGACGGGGAGGGTTGTAGGGGTTGTAGTTGGAAGACATGGCCTGTGCAAGTGGATTAGGATAGTATGGCAGTTTACTGTTAAGAATATACCTCTATTCAAGTATCAGTGATATGTCTTATTTTCAAGTGTGGATTATTTCCCCGATGCCTGGAGGCTGGACTCTCTCTCTCTAAACTTGAATAAGTACTGATGACGATTGACTTGTTATTTAATGTTTAGCAATTAGGAAGTTTAATTACTCCCAAACACTTGTAAACGAGTACTTATATGCATCAACTTAAGGAAATTCCTACCACTTACTTGCAAATTATACTCTTGATAATTACTTGGTTTGTAACGAATATGTGGAAAAATAAATTAGGCTATATTATTATTTCAAATGTACTAAAAATAGAGAATAGAGAAAAACATTTCACTAAATGGCCCATAAAAAATTCATCAATCGATAGAAAATATATACAAATTAAAAGGTAAAAACTGTAAGTGACAAAAAGGGTACATAACGAAAATCATTAAGAGAAGTAAACCCCTAATTTTTCAATTAAAATCTACTGTGGAATGAGAAAATATTAGACTTTAAGCTTAATTAGTGATTGAATCTGCAGAAGAGGGCTTAAAAAAAGAACAGATTACGAAGAGACCTTATTTTCTGTAAAACATGTGAAGTGAATAACGTGTGAAGTGAATGAGAAATTGACTCTCAAAAGCGCTCATTTTTAATTAAATTAAATTATTTCAGAGCGAAATTTAGCAGTTTTCTTCCTTATAATTGAATAGCTTCATTCCAGTACCTTGGAAAAATATGAAATAAGCAATAACTATTCAAGTTCAGTTTAAGATTNAATGCTGTGATGGCTATACACCACGTATAGTCATCACAGAAATATGATATGAAATAAAAAGCAATTTTTAAAAGCTCATTAAAAAAAATTTCAGATCAAATATCAATAAAATTAATATTTGTTTAAAAACTTTGAATAACCTACCCTTCTAAACAGTTCTTAGTTATGACGTAGCCTTATCGTTAATTAAATAAATAAGCATAATCATAGAACATTTCACATTTTAATTTGCACTGGTTTACTGTTTTTAGCATACTTAATTTTTGTTTTGAAAATTCATTCCGACAAATGTTTTTACAAACTTGTAATACAAGTGATTCCAAATTTATTAAATAATTTCATATAAATTTTTCTGTAATACTATCAACGATAAAAATTACTCATTTTACTGAAATTAAGTTAGTGATACATTTTATTATACATTTTTCAATAATAAAAATCATAGGAAATAAATAAAGTTATTGGAAGGATGTTAATTTGAAATCATTTCTCATGGACAAGAAATGAATTTTATTTAGAGAAAGAAGTCCCGAAGTCGACATGTGTGTATCGAAAATATATATGGTTAAATTTATGATATTTATTCTTAAATTAGCCATTTCAACCTGTTACAATCATGTATATGTTTAAATTGTATTTGTATTCGCTTGTAGAGCGATTTACATTTAAAATAAGTATAAAAAGCTCTCTATTTTTCGGTTTAAAATTAAAACTGCTAAATTATAATTTTACAGCAGTCGAATAGCTATCATTAAAAATAAGAAAAAAACACTATTGCTATTAGACATTAGAATATTTATTCAGCCTACCGCCCCCTTAAACCTCCTTACGGTGAGAACCAAGAGTATAAAAAAATGAAAGGCTAAATGTGTTCCTCAACCCCATAACAATTGGTGAAAACTCTTGAATTTAATACTATTGATTAATATGATTGAGGAACTGAGATCCCATGCAGTGGTCTTTATTGTTAAACAGCTAACAGATTATGTAGATTGCTATGAACTAATTCATTTTTATGTTTCCACTCATAATAACAAAAATCTTTTAGCTGTTCAGAATCCATATTGAAAATTCAATTATATATAACCCGTATGCATTACTATTCAGTACATTCCCATAAAAAAATTTTTTTTTTGAAAATTATATTTAAAAAAATACCTATTGTTAGCAGTACCTACTGTTTTGTAAAAGGAAAGAACCGATTATCATGAAGTTTTAGAATTTTTTTAAATATTAATATATAAAAGTTGACAAAATAAAATTTTACTGGTAATTTTTTGAAACATTTGGTTGTGATGTAAATCGCAATAACGATATACGTAATAATAATAATTACGGTATAAAACAAATATAATTTCCCAGAAATACTTTAATAAGACATAATTTATAAACATGAATAAAATAGTAATGTAAGCGCTTAAGACTAATATACCTCTAGTGCTAAAATTTATAAGTAAGTTAAACAAACTACATAAATTCATCAATTAGGGGGACAGGGGTTTTATTTCACCCCAAATTCGATGAGAAATATAATCTGTTTAGCAGTCACAGTAACCAATGAGTTCAGTTTAAGATTCGTTGAAAATTTGTTGAAATTATTCAAAAGTCGCGTCATGGTACCAATTTTAATAGCTTGATTACACTTGAGGGAAATCTGCTAAAATTTAGATGTGGTATTTTACAGTCCTTATTAAAATCTTCCAATAGTTACCATCTTCTGGATTTCTAAATATCCTTATTCCATAGATTATTAAATATAATTATCAAATTGATTAACGAAATAAAAAAAAATTAATAAACCTTATTTAGATTTATAAACTTGAATTTATAATATATAATAATAATTATCTAAAAATTAAAATAAGATAATAATAATAACATCGTTTAAGATATGATCTGAAATTTCTTTTTTTTTTCTGTATAAATAATTGATATAATGGTGCTTGAAACAAGTGTTTAATTTACGAATTAAGTGGTAGAATTTTCCGTAAGTTTGAGGCACATGGGAATTCGTTTGTAAGTGTTTGATAGTGATTGAATATGTAATTAAACTTCCTAATTGTTGAATATTAATAATTAATTATTATCGGAAAGAAGTCTTCATGAATTACGCCAAAAAAAAAAAAAAAAATCATTATTCAATAAATTAGCAATTTTTTATGCCTATGTTATATGCTTACATTGCAACCCATCTTCAGTCATATCAAGCATAAGAATTATTCCATATCCATCTGCAATATAATTGACTGAAGTCAATACCTGAGGAAGATACTATTCCTAAGGATGCCTGTGAAAGAACTACCACTGATTAATTTTCCCCTTGAAGAAAAATAGGCCAGGGAAGTAGATATCCGTTGGTGCGAAGCCAGAACTACATCGTGGATGAGGCAGGACTTCAAACACATGAAGTTCTTTAAACTCTTCTGCTCTCCTATCAGGGAAAAAAAAAAATGGCGTAATATCCCAACTGTTGATTGCCCTAAAATCTGATCCTAATCCTAATCATAAACTTTTCTTCTTGTTTAAATAAAGCTCGTTTTCGGATGATCAAAATAGGATAGCGCTCAGACAAAGTTGTTCGCAGTTGCGAACTCAAAATTCGTAGAGCGTCCATTAGGAACAATGTCCTGATGAGTAATACCTTAAAAAAAAAAAAAAAAAAAAAAAAGTTATTAGATTAATACACTTTGGCAAATAAATATGGATTTTTAAGTAAGCACTG
>KZ810544.1:18215-33315 GCA_000696205.2 Oncopeltus fasciatus
CGCGGGTTCAAATCCCGCCCAGGTCAATCTTTTATTTATAATATAGAAGCTTGTCCTGAGCCATGGGTGTTTAATATAGGGTGGCAACCTGTAGATAGCCCCTTCCTCCATGACCCTAAGTGGTTGAATGGAAAGGCTAACACGCAAAAAAAAAAAAAAAATAAAAAAAATAAAAAAAAGAAATAAAATAATGGTGTCTCTATTCCGCATAGAGTTGAATATCCAATTACCCTCTGTTAACTACTAGACTAATTACTAGTGATGTCCTTGCCTTTAAATGTAAGCACATGTTCAAGGTGTTGGATTTTCATTAAAGTTTTCTACAGGTGTTTTACAATAGTGCACAGCAAGTTTTCTCTAAATACTGTCTGTCCGACAGTTATTTAACATTTTATATGTGATATTGTACCATACTGTTATTTGCAGTGACAAGTGTGTTTTGTGTGTGTGTTTGTATAACATAATTTATACTGTACGCACTAAAACATTCAGAAACTTTCTCCGAAGAATACTAAGCTATTCACCATGGTCCCATGACGAGACTTTTAAAGATTTCATTACATCTTCAGCGATCCTGCTCAGGAGAAGCGGACAAAGTCTTGTCTTTAAAATTAATTTATTTAGAGGATCGTCTAATTTTCAAATAAAGTAACCAAATTCAGTATTTAAGCTTTTATTTCAAAACCATAGGAAGGAGTTCTTTAATTACTGAATTCACCAGGTATGTGGAATGACTAAATTGAAAAATAATATATTTTTAATTGTATAGATTGGGAAAGAAATATAATAAAAGAATAGAATAAATTAAAATTTTCGAACATTTAACTTGTAGAAAATTAAAACAAAAAAGTTGTATTTGTAGGTTAATATTTAAGAGTTAAGTTCTTAAGTTGTGTTGGGCCTATTTATTTTATGATTAAGTAGCAAAATTCGGTATTTATGGTTTCTATTGCAAAATGCTTAAAGAATTTATTTAGAATTATTTTTACTTCTAGTTCTATTTAGAAAATAATTTATTTAGTTTGCTTCATTACCAGCCCTAGTTTTTATAAGATTAAATACTAATCTAACTATATTTATTTTTACTTATCTCTTAGATTATTATCTGCCATTTCTTTGATTTATACTATTCATTCCTTCTCCCTAGCAGTTTCTGTTATTTCCGCTTCTTTCAAAAATAGTTTATTTTTATTTTTTTATGATACGTTTAGATAAACAATCTTATTTTATGAAATGTATTGCATTAATATTTATTTTTTCAAAGTAAAGTAACACTTTGACTCTTCCGTCATTTTAACTTCTGTGAGTTCTTCATTCGGTCTATTTATTTACATTGAAATTAGAGTTGTCAGTATAGGTAAGCTCAAAATATCCTTTATTTATTTATTTTTTTCCATTAGTATTCATAATTACAAATTATTTCAATTCATTAATGTACCAGATTGTGTTTTCAGTTATATTTAATTTTTTCTTCATATACTTATTACAAATCATCTTTATACAATTATTGGTGGTATTTATTCAATTGAATAGAGGTATTCATCTGTTCATTAGATATACGTTGCTTGTCGAGTAAATAGGAGTATTAACTGAGGTCATGAATGTTTCTTCACGATCTCTTTTTAAATAATGATCTGAATTAATTTTTGTACTAAAGGATAAGAATAAAAATAAATAAATACTTCAGCGCTACAGTTGCTGGAATTGGAACTAGGCAATAAAGTAAATGTTCACGTAGGCTTCGATGGTCGTCAGAAGTATTTACCGTTTTTTCTTCCGGGTTGGACCGTGTCAAATTGGTGTTATTTGCCGAGCTTTCGCACATCATGTGATGGCTTCTTCAGGGCGGAAGAAGAAACGGTAAATAATAAAGTAAATGTTATTTATATCGAAAGTTGAAAAAGAAACATATGAAGTTTAAAGTTTACTTTAAATTCACATATTAGTTTATTGATAAAATAAATATTTTAGGACTTACTTAGAAATTGAAGTTAGCTGAGGGGGTTTACCAAAACCACCAGCCGCCATAAATTGCTATTTTTCTTAATGAAATTTGTCATTTCAATTTTAAATGGAATGAGTTCTCAATTGAGCAAAATTGGATTGATATGAGTGAGATCTAGAAAGTTAATTTACAAACAACGGTGCTAAGTAATACTCAAAGTTTATGCCCCATTTTTGCATGACGGAATTGTATCAAATACATTGTAAATACATTGTTGGATCGGACAATTGAAGGATAGCCTTCTGCACTGTTACAATCTCCACATTTCAGAACTTTTGATGTAAATTGTTTGGCTCTAGTTAATAATATACAATACATTATGATATTTAAAGCCTTTGGCGTAACCAATAACAAAAATGAACATTGTCATTGGAAAGTATTTCAAAGAGAAATTTCAAAAATGTATAAAATTTCAGGTGACTACACTCTGAACTTTGATGGCTGACTGGTTCGCACCCATTTTTTTAATGAAAAATAAATTATTATGTAGTATCATCCGATGTCTTATTATAATTTTTTTTAGACCGTTGTGAGAGTTTATTAAGCGCCATATGGTACATATTTAAGAATGCACCCATTAGGTTAGTTAATAGGTTCTAATATTAAAAAAAAAAAGAAAAAAAGAAGTAATTTGCCTAAACTAAATCAGACTATTTATTGTGGTACATTGACAGTATTTGTAGCTAATTTTCAAACATTATTTAGTATAATTTTTTCATCGTGTCCCATGGACATTACACTCACATCCTAAAACAAAAAATGAACTTCTAATAGTCCCAGTAACATTGAACAGGGGGGATAAATTCTTTAACGGGAAAAGTGAGGGGGGCAGGTGGAAGTAAAGAAATTTGTGTTGAAATTTAGTAAAATTTGGTATTTGGTGAAGACTAATTTTCCATAAAATTATTTTCCTATCATTATTTTATAAAAAATATATTTAACAGAATTCATCATGAGATGAATAATCATTAAACATAGGGAAAGCTTGCAATATTTTACTTATCATATCTGTTGTTTGTTTTAATAGAATATAGCAATGTACCAAAACACGCTCACCCAAGTCATTTTTGACTTTGTTTTTAATTGTTTATAATTATGATAACTTTTAACATTTATAGTCGGTAACTTGTTAAAGTTCCTCCTCAACTTAGGTGTTGAATTTGCATTTTACGAGAGGACAAACTGCAAGTACCTCTCGAACTAAGAAATCCTTGAGTGTCAACGACCTACCCCATTGCGGCTACGGTTAGTCACCTGAAACCATATCAGAATCACCTGAAAGTGCACTCGAGATATACATATAAAACGAGCCAAATTATCCTGAGCTCAGATGGTCTCATTAACTTGAGGATTTCTCTTGTCTCATTACAGAGAGGTAGCAAGTTTCCAACGAGAGATCTTCACCATGAACGCCTGCTTGATATTGGTCTCCATTCTCGGCCTTGTTGCCAACTCTCAAGCTCGTGTAAGTTAATATCCATATAGATTACTTAGTGTTTTTGTGTGAATTATTCATGTGAAATATAGTTCATATTTATAAAATTATTCTAATCATATGTAAAATTACCTTTTGAGGAAACATGCATGTTACAGGATACACTGAGAATGTGTAAAATGTGTACATAGTATTTAAGCAGTTTTTTTTTTCCCAGGAGGCATCGCTAATACTTGTCCTATCCAAAAAAAATCCATAATCCTTTTTTAACTATATTTTTATTATCTATAGTAAAGAATAATTAGATCCTACTTTTGTTAGACATTATACATGCATTTAAAAGTATACATATTTTTTTAATATTCAATAATTAAGATAATCTCTAAAAATTATAAATAATAATTTCCTAGTCGCCCTCTTGATCTGTGCTTTTCTTAAGAAGAGCAAAATTGAAAATTTTTATTGTTATTCTTAAAATCTCATTATATATTAGTGTTTAAAAAAATTACCTAATGTACGAAAAATCGTACTAAAAAAATGTTATTAAGGACGAATAAAAAGGTAACTAGAAGAGTTTACAATGACCTCTCTTTTTAAAATAGGTTGAATTTTTAGTTTTGGTTGAATATCTAATAGCCGCAAATCGGTCAAGGAGAGGAGAAAAGAGTTAGGATTTAGAGGAATAAATTTTAAAAAAATTATAGAACTCAATAGCTGTAAAATGGAATTTTCTTAAGTGTTTGCCATTTTTATATTTATATTTTATATATAAGAACATTTATATATAAGAATATGACTAGAAGAGTTGAAAGTGCTCCCTGTCTCGCCTTTTCCGAGAGGCCTTAGCCATTTTCGTGACGTCAGCTTTCGGCTTTTAAAACAAATTTAGTCCTTTATGATTTAAATTCACCTTCAATTATAAAGTAGTAAAATCTGATTTGCTTCTATATAACTGCTGGCTGGTGAAAGGTGGATGTTCACACATTTATTCTAAATGCAGAGAGCTTTCAAAGCATACGGCTCGTCTTCATGAACTTCTCAGAGTGAGTTCACCTCGACCAACTTAGTGCACTGAAGATGAAGCGAGGGCCTAATAATGAATTTATTATTTAATATATATTATAAATATAATATTTACAATAATAAATTTAAAAAAATAAATTTGTGAACTGTGGAGGCTTGTGACAATTTCTCATTTATTTCATTCACCCAAGTTTGAAAATCTGCTTGGTTTAAGCAACTTTCTGGGTGAAGAAATTAAAAAACAATGGAATGAAAACAATTCTTCAAAATAAATAACTTTTAAATTAATCAAACTTAGCTGTCCATAAAAATATCTATATAAAAGATAATTAAAAATAAGCTATATTTTTTATACTGATCTTACTATGTATAGTATCTATCATTTTAAAAAGTAAAATATGTTTTATAGACTTTCCTTTCTACACAAATTTGCTCGGAAAGTAATAAATTGTTATGCAGTTACTAATACACTTGACGTCTAAAAATTTCTTGTGGTAGAAAATTATAATAATTTGTCTCTTTAAAACAATTATAGCTCGTAGATTACATATGTAATTTTCTGGAAGTGTTATGGTGCTTCATTTGATGTTACATTTACAGGTATGTGCCGGTTGTCCATGGGCCCTGGACATGAAAGATCCCGCTGTGGTCCAGCAACTCACTGGATTCCTGGCGAGCCTGAAGTCTATCCCAAAGGGCACAGCAAATGAAGATGTCTCATTTGTGTCCCTGAAGAGAGCCACTTCCCAGGTATGAACCTCTGACTTTAGCTCTAGGGGTGAATGTCGTAAGATCCTCCAGTTGGCCTAACTCATAGACTGACCGATCAAGTCCAACAGCCACTGAAAGTAAAAATGTATTTTTCGTGTCACTGAAGAGACCTACTACACACGAATGAAACTCTGACTTTATGAGATCTCTGATCATTCATATGATTCATATATGATTATAGATCTATAATCTTATTCATAAGATAAGATCCCTCTGTGGTACAAAGTCTAACCCAGAGACTGACTAGTCTGAAGTCTTATCCATCAGGCACTGCAAGTGAAAGATGCCCTTTTGTAAACACTAAACAGACCTACTTGGCATTTATAAATCTTTGACTTTATAAGATCTATGAATGAATAAGGTAAGATCCTTCAGTAGTACAAAGTCTAACCCAGAGACTGACCAGTCTATATAGTATATAGCACTGTCAGTAGTAAATAGTAGAATATATACTATTCATCATTTAGGAGTCACATTCCGTATATTGCATTTTAGATGCTACAAATATATTCTTATATATTATTAATTCTCTAATTTTAATTTAATGATAATTTATTCTGCCCCAGGTGGTTGCCGGAGCGAAGTACACCTATGACTTCATTGGAAAAGGCCAGGTGACTGGTAGGGAGTATGACTGCCATCTTGTTGTCTGGTCCAAACCCTGGCTCCACCAGGACAATGCACTGGAGTACTCATGTGTACCAACCGACTCCAGGGCCAAGAGGTACTAAATGTATTTAAATATGAAAATATTTCAACAAATACTTGGTAAGATTCATTACTAAATTTAAAATTTAAAAAGCAAACTAAGCGATCAATAAATGCATAAAAATAAAATTTTATTTATTTTTTTAAAANACTTAGGAAAGCACACTCCGTATATTGTATTTTAGATACTACAAATATATTCTTATATATTATTAATTCTCTAATTTTAATTTAATGATAATTTATTCTGCCCCAGGTGGTTGCCGGAGCGAAGTACACCTACGACTTTATTGGAAAAGGCCAGGTGACTGGTAGGGAGTATGACTGCCATCTTGTTGTTTGGTCCAAACCCTGGCTCCACCAGGACAATGCACTGGAGTACTCGTGTGTACCAACCGACTCCAGGGCCAAGAGGTACTAAATGTTTTCATATTTCAACAAATACTTGGTAAGATTCATTACTAAATTTAAAATTTAAAAAGCAAACTAAGCGATCAATAAATGCATAAAAATAAAATTTTATTTATTTTTTTAAAAAATTTGTTCTACATTGGATTTGTTCAATTGTATATTTTTCTTAATTAATAATTATAGAAAATTAAACTATAATATCAGAGGGAATTTTTTTCAACTATAATAATGTGCGTCACGCAAAAGCTGCAAGAACTTAGTAGATTCCTTTCGTCATTAAGGATTGTATTGCAATTATTCCAAAAAGTATTTTATAATATTTAAAGAAAATATGTAAAATTCAGAATTGTCAAAGCAGGATCTAGAAGAAAAGGAGAAATGGGTTTAACTGGGAAAATGAAATGCAAAATTGTGAGTAAAATTCAGTTCTAACGTTACAGTTAAATTGGAGGAGGTTTAACTTGATTAGTTTATAACCAAGTAAGGTGAAACAGTAAATTTTTATAAAAGGTTTTAAAAAAATATGACGTCCATGTGCAAACTACTCTGAAGTTCCAAACTAATTAGAAATAAATTAATGGCGACATTATTACAAAACCAATGGTTATTTTTAGTAAAGAAATCACTTCAAATTATCTATTTTCATGCACAATTAAAATTAAAATCATCTAAAATAATTCTTAATTTAGACAGCATAGAGATACACAATTATGAGTTACAGATATATAGCCTCACTGTAACGAAAGAAAATGTTATTGCATCTAGATTGAACTAAATTTCTAAATTCCAATCACAAGGTTCAGGTAAATTCTGAATATAAGTCCTGCTAAAATACTCTGAGATTGTTTACTATTGCCATGTATCATACTCAATTTCGGAAAAAAAAGGATAGATTTAATCAAAGTACAAAAGCATTGAAAAACTTTAAAACAAACAATCTGTTTAAGGTACAAATTATTGCGTTACGACGAAAACCATAAGAAAAAAAAAGAGATTTCACTCATAAAAAACATTTATATATTATAAATTGCATTTACGAAGTTATGTATGTCAAATTCGATGAAAATTCAAGACGGTACAACTAACGCCTCGAATTTATAGCAATGTTTAAGTACTTCAACACTTAATTTAACTAGATTTCGAACAGAATATCTGTTTAGCACTTGCGAAAATACAATTTAAAAAAAAAATTTGAATCGTACAGGGTTTTTTGAAAAAAAACTCTCTACCTCAGCCGGGGTTCGAACCCGGGTCCCCCACTATCCAGGCAGGGGCGTTAACCAATTACGCCACTAGGGAGCTGAGAATAATTTCTAGTTCCCCGCACTTCACTTCTCTCCGAGTCTGACCGCCAAGTATGACGAATATATCATATTGTCCTCGGCGGATCTAAAAATGCTAGCTATTTATTAGACTTTCGTTTTGGCAAAGGGCCACTGCCTGACATACAAATCATGATGATAATTGTGGTAATGTAATCCCATATTTCATTATTTATTTGAATCGTACAGGGAGCTAGAAAAAAAAAAAATTCTCTAAATTACCCCGGCTGAGGTATAGAGTTTTTTTTCTAGCTCCCCGTATGATTCAATTTAATAATTAACTGTGGGATTACATTACCACAATTGTCATCATGATTTACAATTTTAAAAATTTTTCAACTATAGGATGAGTGAAATAAAATAATATATAACAGTTAAATTTGCTTACACACTCGTCCTCACCATATCTCTAAGAGAATCGTTGAAAATATGGCGAAAACTAAAAGTACATACAAAGTACATTTATATATATAAAAAAGAGTAGATTTACAACAAATATATGGCTCTCTGCATACGCAAAAGTACTTAAATATTGGCATGTCTAACTCTTTTATTGATCAATTCTAAACTTTTAATCCTTAATTTNATAAATAGCATTTCAAAGATAATTTATCTATAAATTAATTAAATTGTTGTTTGATGAGTTGATGCCAACCCCACCCCTTTTTTATAATTAGCTCTTGGTATTAATTTATATTATTTATTAGATTCAAGTATTTGAAATATATATATATATGTTTTGCAATTGGGTTTTTTTTGCAGGTTGTTTCTGGCTTATTAACAAAATTGTTAATAGAATTCGCCCCCACAAATTGCCCTGCGGGAGTTGGAGTCTCACAAGAAAATTGTACATTTCAAGAAGAGGTAATATTGTACATTCAGCATTGTTACTGTATTCACAAACTAATTTTATTTTATTTTATGTAATGGGGCGAAGTTGTTCAATTGAAGGATTTATATAGAAAATCAACTTTCCTTCTGCATTGTAGAAGATAAAAATCTAGTCTGTCCAACATTTGTGTGTGTATGTGTGAGTGTGAGTATGTATATATTTATACAATTATCTTTTATAATTCTTAAGTCAATTTATGAAATATATTACTTTCATTTCTAATTTATCAGATTTTATACTAATATTGAAAGGCGGATACTTGCATTGGTTTAAATAGGTATATTTTAAGTATCCCAGTCAAAATTATTGAGTAAAATTATTAACTTTTTATTTATAAAGCCATTATGACTGAATTGTGTTGTTTATTTCAGGGACACAGGCTTTGCATGGTTGAAATCTGGGAACAAGATTGGCTGAACAAAATGGAAGTCAGTAAAGTGAAATGCAGCGACAACTAGAAGGTACATCCGATTTACAATTACGTTAAGTAGTGTTTAGTGGTCAAGAAAAAAAAATTCAAATTTGAGTGTAAAACAAATCCGCAAAGCCCCCTGTAGATAATCCATTAACTTTCTACCGATACTTCTAAGGAGCTTATTTAATTATAAAAAATCCTATAAACAAATTTTAATTAATAATTTGTAATATATTTGAATAAAATCAATAGTTATTTCATTTAAACAAATTATTATTAAACTAAATAATTATATTTGTTTATTGTATTAGATCTCTTCTTGGGGGTGTGTCTGAAATAAGTATTAATGATGTTGAAAATCTCGAACAGATGAAAAGTCTTATCCAAGATTATATAGCGAAAGAAGGTGAAACTAAAAATGTGATTGGAATATATCAAATTCACAAGGCCTACCAACAGGTATTCAGAATTTATTTCATTAAATTATTAAATAATAAATTAACATACCTATAATAATAAAATGGATCTGTACTGATACAGACTTTATTCCTATTCAACCACTTAGGGGTCATGGAGGGAGGGGCTATCTACAGGTAATTCTAAACAATTGTGTGACTAGATTAGCTTTTATTTTTCGATAAAAGATTACTTAGGCTGGGACCAGAACCCGAAACCCGAACTGATTCGGGTGGAACTTTGCAATATAAAATTATTTTTAAATTGAATCATCATTAATAATTTCGCTAAAATTTTTGTAAAAAACATGCAAAAGTGAGTTTTTTTTTGTTTTTTTCTTATGGCGTGTCAACATTTGGTCATTAACGCTAGGGAGATATTTTTAGAAGCGGGAAGATATTTTCAAGAAGAAGAATTTCTTGGCAATAGATCATGGTGAGGTGTAATGAATTGTTAATGCGAATAGTTATTATGTGGAAGGACATAGTAATTTATTTGTGCTTGGAAACTATGAAATTTATAAGAAAGAAAAAATTGATAATGGAAAAGAAGCATACTGAAAATGCATCTAGATAAGATTTTGATAGTCTGCCCTCTTTTAAAAAGTTTATTACAGAGTCGATGACTTTATCGTCATCTAATAGAATTTCGTCTTGAGTCCCATTTAAGTTATATTTTTTCCTTGTTTCTTTATATTTTAGGCACTCTGTAAATACATGTTTGATGGTAAGAAGTTGTCCACAGACCTCACAAGTTAGTGAGTTTTCTAATATTCATAACATATGACTTTTTTTTTTTAATTTTTATTTTACACCATGAAAGGTCATTAAAGAATATATTTATATATTTAAGAAAGTAACCAGAGGAGTAAGCTTTCTTCTCCTGTTTGTCTGGGGGATTGAGCTTCCCCTCTCCCCTTGCCCTTGATTGGAGCCCTGAGCTCCAACGACATTGCTTTTAGCCCAATTAACGTTATCGGCTACTAAGGTGAAATCTTATTTTTGATAATTAAAAATAGAGATAAAATGGATTAATAATGGAAAAATAGGCTTGGAAAATCTGCTTATTTTAGCCATGTGACAGATTTAACAAATAGTTGGTGTCCAAAACTTCACATGGTGTCAAAACATATCAAATGCTTTCATATCAAATTGCTTAGGAATGCAAAATAAGACATAATGATTATTTTGAAAACTAATTTATACAAAAATTTACCAAGAATTATCAATGCTTAAAAATTTTAAATAAATATTCTACTTGTATTAAATTATACGATATTAAAGTAAAAATTGTTATTTTGAAGATAAATTATCTGAGCCATGAGTGTATAGAATGGGGTGGCTTCGAGTAGATAGCCCCTCCTTCCATGACCCTAAGTGGTTGAAAGGGAATATAACACTAAAAAAAAAAAAAAATATATATACGGAGTTTAAATTACAATTTACGATTCCCTGGTCGGATTTAAAAGTTTTTCTCCCAACCTACAGAATCATATATTACTGCATCTTTGATTTATTGTAGTGAAATCAAGATATTCATGTATGTACTACGCTTTGTTATGAAGTATATAAAAANATATATATATATGTTTTGCAATTGGGTTTTTTTTGCAGGTTATTTCTGGCTTATTAACAAAATTGTTAATAGAATTCGCCCCCACAAATTGCCCTGCGGGAGTTGGAGTCTCACAAGAAAATTGTACATTTCAAGATGAGGTAATATTGCACATTCAGCATTTTTACTGTATTCACAAACTAATTTTATTTTATTTTTTGAACTATGGCGAAGTTGTTCAATTGAAGGATTTATATAGAAAATCAACTTTCCTTCTGCATTGTAGAAGATAAAAATCTAGTCTGTCCAACATTTGTGAGTGTGTGTATGTATATATTTATACAATTATCTTTTATAATTCTTAAGTCAATTTATGAAATATATTACTTTCATTTCTAATTTATCAGATTTTATACTAATATTGAAAGGCGGATACTTGCATTGGTTTAAATAGGTATATTTTAAGTATCCCAGTCAAAATTATTGAGTAAAATTATTAACTTTTTATTTATAAAGCCATTATGACTGAATTGTGTTGTTTATTTCAGGGACACAGGCTTTGCATGGTTGAAATCTGGGAACAAGATTGGCTGAACAAAATGGAAGTCAGTAAAGTGAAATGCAGCGACAACTAGAAGGTACATCCGATTTACAATTACGTTAAGTAGTGTTTAGTGGTCAAGAAAAAAAAATTCAAATTTGAGTGTAAAACAAATCCGCAAAGCCCCCTGAACAAATAGGCAGTGTTGTATTTGTTTCGGTTGTGTGTGTAGCTCAACTTCAGTGAATACTCTACAGTTTGACAGATCAGAAAATTATGACTTTGTTCCAAATTTATTGCTTTATTCCTTTGTATTTATTTATTATTTATTTATGGAGTTTATTTAAACTTTAAACATACGTATAAGCTACTATGAATGTATGAAAATGTAAAATTTTTAAATTTACGGCTCTATGTTCAGACGAACCAATTAATTCTTCACGTTGCTCTTTGGGTTTATGGTTTTAATGGGTCAAATTTACATGATGGGCTTGGTTTCGCTGCTTAAACACGACCGCCATTTTTTATGAAAAGAACTGTTAAATTGTAGACTAAATTTCAGATAAATCGCCATTGACAAAATTTCATTTTTATTTAAGATTATTCATAGTGTCCAATTATTAGATTGTATTTTATTATATTTTAAATTGGCTCTTTTACACTTGAGACACATTGATAAATTTCATAAATATTATTTTTTGTGGTATTTAATCCCGCGTAAATTTTAACAATTTTTAGTGCAAGGGAACATTTTAAAAATCTAACTGTCCCAGCCAGGACTAGAACCTGGATCTCCTGCTTTCCGGGCCGGTGCGTTTCAGAGACAAGTCTGATAAGTTATTAAATTCCCCGCACTAGTGTCGAGAGTCTAACCTCCGAGGCAGACGAGTATATCGTCTTATGCTCGGAGGAGCTGACATTGTCAAGCTGTTTAAATGACTCGTTATTTACTTTTAAATTTAGATTTTATAAATATTATTTGTTTGTGGTATTTAATCCCATGGATATTTTAACAATTTTTAGTGCAAGGGAACAGAATAAAAAATCTAACTGTCCCAGCCAGGACACGAACCTGGATCTCCTGCTTTCCGGGCCGGTGCGTTTCCACTTCTCCAGCAGGAGATCCAGGTTCGTGTCCTGGCTGGGACAGTTAGATTTTTTCTTCGATTCCCTTGCACTATAAATTGTTGATAAATTTATTTTCAATTGAGTTTATTAATCTTGCAAATATCTGTTGGTTCATCTGTAGAATGTGGTAGGGCAATTTGGCTGTCCCATTTTCCGAGTTAATCTGTTGCTCTACTCCTTCCTTTATTAACAGATTTTAATACTTGGGCAACCCCCCCCCCCCTCGTTAAAAATGTTTACGGGCGGAAGAGCAGATTACTGGGAAAAGTAGATCAGATGACTTGAAAATCAGTAGCCATCTTTCCCATTCACGACGGACCAACCTTTAAAATTATTTCTATACTGTGACAATAACTTAATTTGTGTCTTCAAAGAGAAAAAAAAGCTTGTAGCAAAATCTGTATAATAAATGTTTTTGGAAAATAAAAATTCATAAATTTCTCTTATTAAATAAAAGTCTAATCTGAGTTATTTTTTCAGGTTGTACCTTAACCAGTCAAAAGATGGGAATTATTTCAGTCAATCGAGAATTGTATAAGAAATCTCCCGCAAAAAAAAAAAAAAAAAAATTGATGTATCCACCTCTTTATCTTAAAAAAAATGACGTCACGACAAGAATCACCAATGCCGTTAGAAGTGTTAGACGATTAAAGAATATTCACAAAAGGCTTAGAAGTCATCATTTTGCCTCCAGCTTTCTGAAAACTTTTTTTAAAATGAAATTGAACAGCTCTGGTATTATTATTCAGCCACAAACAAAATTTTCCAAATATTTAAGAGCTGTGTCTTAAATCAGTGACCTGAAAGGATGTAGAAGAATCTGTAAAGACAAACCAGTGTTATAACAATCATTTAGAGTTAAAATTAGAATTATAAATGATCTAAATACATTCTTATTAAATACATTTTTAATAAAAGAAAATTTTTCTACTTTTCCGCCATTTTTTTCCCTAACCTCTAAGGAATCACCAGTCCCTCACACTCCATACTTGAAACAGTTCCTACGATCTGTCAACAAAGACACATTATAATGTTGATGTTATATAACATCATATTTATTGTCTTTAACTCCTAAGGTCAGTATAATGTTCCTTTATTGGTATTATATGCTTTTATATTTGAGGTAAATTTCTCCAACTTATTATTTATTTATTTAATTTTTTATCCTCCATTTTATCAATTAATAGCATAGAGGAGGGTCTAAAATGAACAGAATTAATTTATTTTAACTCCTCACAGTTGTAGGATAGGTTACTAGAAAATTCGTCTAGGTAGGATACTTCATGGTTCAAGGAAATTCGCCTTGGAAGGCTATGTTTTAGTTGTAAGGAAATTCGCTTAAATATCTTCTCACCTGTGATAAATTCACTCCTATGACGTCACCAGCGATGAGATAGGAAATTCGCTCGAAAACCTCTTTGGACACTCTTATGGAGCAAGTCACTCATATGACGTCACAAGTGATAAGGTTGGAAATTTGCTAAAATCTTTGGAACCCCACTGAGAGGTAGGTCGCGTGTATGATGTCACAGGCTATGAAGTAGGAAATTCGCTGAAATATCTACGGGCCCACTCAGCTGAGGAAAATTCGCTCCTATGACGTCACAAGCTATGAGGTAAGAAATTCGCTGAAATATCTACGGACTCACTCACCTGTGAAAAATTCGCTCCTATGACGTCACAAGCTTTGAGGTAGACATGTAAGTTTGGAAAGAAACCTTGAGCGTTGCTGCCTTGATCCAAAAATGTTGGCTTAGAGGTAAGAATATTTGGCGGGTATCCATGATCTCCGCCATTTTCTTCATTTGTGTGGCCCAATACTTAGTTTCTCTTAAGTAGGATCGGTAAAGATTTGTTGGAACTTACTAAAGTCGCTTAATGGTAGTAACGCTTGTCTTCTTAAGGAGAAATTTATAATTGCTTTAAGAATATGTAATTATGTTCTCCGCTATGTTAAATTTCAGTTGTAGCTTGCGGTGAAGTGGAGACCGTTTTGTTTTATCTGTGTAACACAATTTTATTTTATTTTTTTTTTAAGTGTAAATTTTTTAACCAATACAATTATTTTTTGAGATATTTCTGTGCACCTGTAACTTCTTGATTCATAATATTAGTCATCCAGTAATATTATTTCTGCTATTACATTTTTGAATGTTTAGATTTATAATCATAAATAATAATTTTAGTGATATAGTGAATACTTATTATAATATTTATAAACTGATAAGCATGCACTCCATTTGTGCCTCGAAAGTAAATTATTTGAAATAAATAAATAAAATAATAAACACAATTTTTAACCAAACTCAATGAGAGAGACATTGAGATTCACCCAGAGAACAACAGTTGGCAATTTTTAGAATATTATAGTTGGGGTTCAGTCAAGGTAGATCTAAAAAACACAAATTTAAAAAATGTATTTTTTAATAAAGGATTATC
>KZ810546.1:11217-22393 GCA_000696205.2 Oncopeltus fasciatus
TTACTGAATGGGACTACAGAAAAAAATATTTTCTTATAAATAAAAAAATTAATAAAATATATATAAATCCAGCCTAATATCCTCTGCAGAAATGTGTCTTACAACATTCATACCAACATAAAACTTCAATCATAATATTTATTAATATTTTAGTAGGAGAAATGATCAATAACTCTTCCGTCCGCGAAAGATTTAGTCATCTTTTTGTATTATTTATAAAAAAAAAATGTCTTAACGATCTTAAGTGTCCACAATTAAAAAAAAAAAAAAAAGAAACTGAAACCAAATTCGGTACTAAAGCTTTTTATTGCAAATCGTTATTCGATGGTGTTTTATAAAAATCATTATATATGTATATAAATTTAATTGCATCAAACTTTAAGGTAATCTGCTAATTTTTAAACTTAGAAAAAATATCCCATGCAACTCACGATTGTGTAGAAAAGTAAATTTTCACTGATAGAGAGATTTTACTGCTTATAGACTTTTTGAGTAATATGTCAATACTTGAAAAAAAACAAGGGGTGGCAAATATTTTGTTTCCTCCCTTTTCCTTCCAGGGCTCCTTGATTAAGTCATATTTTTGGGCACTAATGAGACGGGTTGTTTCCTGCGGCACCCTCCGCAGTAATTGAAACTTTAAGTGTGCGGAAAGGAGAGGGTCGTAGCGGGGAAGGAAGGACGGAAAAACAGTAAAAGGGGCACGGAGAAAAAAAAAAAGTAACTTGTACGAAGAGGTGGTGGGCATAGAGAAATACATAGGCCCTGGAAGAGACTGTCTATCATGGATAATTAGAACTGTAAATGCTCCCTGTGGAGAACGGAAGGGTTGCAGGGCTGGGGCCGAGAGAAGACAATGTTAATTTTTGACTACAGCAGCAGCTACTACCCCCTCTTAAGATACTACATCTGCCGGGAAGAAGAAGACAATGTTAATTTTTGACTACAGCAGTAGCTACTACCCCCTCTTAAGATACTACACATCTGCCGGGAAGAAGAAGAAGACGGTCTCGCTGAAAGAGGCACCGAACTCGGCCCGCTGGGACTTGTTACAAGCCTCCCTTTCCTTTAATTATTCCTCGTCTCCTTCCTCCCTTGGCGAATTTTCGTCTCCCCTCCAAAGCTGATACAACATTCAACGCTTTATCCTGGCGAGGAACAGCGTCTTCACAACCAATCGTCCCTGTCTCTTACAGCTTATTTAACTTCCTTCCAATCTCCCTTCTTCTCCAGGTGGCGTAAATTTGTCAACAGACATAATGAAAATCAAAGATTTCTTTAACCATGAAAAAAAACAAACTTATAACTCTTACATTAATTAAAAAGTAAGTCTAATATATTTTTCTTGAATTCATTACGAGATACGAAAGGTAGAATGAAGGTAAAAAACGTTCACACATTTACAAACTCTCACAATTCAGATTGTTCTCATGAGATTAGTTAAGTGACAGTAACAAGTAGGTACAGACAATTTAGCAAGTTTTTAAGGCATCTTTGTATATAAACATTTAATTTATTTGTAAAGTTCTGCGACTTTGTGTTAATAACAATGCACCAGGGTTACCTGAAGAACCAATAGACAGACATTAAGTCTCTAAATGTTATTTAATTTAAGTTTTAGTAGATATTTCGCTTATAGACATCACGCACCCTAGAAATTCACATTTAACCAACGTAATAATAGACCTGGAGTTTATTTTAATTACATTAAAACGTGTTAAACATTTATGATTTTATTAATTAATTTAAACATCCCACTACATTCGTTTAGCTAAGATTGAAGGGAAGGCTATAGAGCGACAGATATATCTGTATTTAATTATTATTGACCCAAATCTCACTATAATACACACTCACACACACACAGAAAGAGAGAGAGAGAGAGAGAGAGAGTGAGTGAGAGAGCTGTACAGGCCCGAGTTTTCAATTTTTATAGATGAAATTCGTCAAATGCATAAAAATAAGATAAATCAGTTATTGAATAAAAACGGGCTAATAAGAATTGGAAATACCTGATGTATCTCTAACCCCTACAAGTCTTCGCCTGATTTAAATAAAAGAACTCAAACGTCCGTGTTCAAAAAAAAGCTCATATACGTAATTCATTCTCATATATTTATAGAAAATAAGGGGAGTTATTCTCAATTATATGGTTAATTAGCATATATCATAAACATTTTATGCATTATAAATGTTAGAAAATTATATTTTATTCCTATTATAAATGTTTTCCTGATCCTATCGTTAACGAAGAGAATAGTGTTCCCAAACTATCCTAATTCTATAGGATAGTTTTTATAATATTTTTCCTATCTGTTAAACTTTCGGAAAAACTTATTCCGTGGGCGAATTCAACCACTGATGAAGTAAATTATCCTTTATCAAGAATGAAGATATTGTGTGTATTTGGATAGTTTAATAGAGAAATTCCAGGCGCTAAAACGGAACAAGTACATACAATTCTGAACGGACCATCATAGGGTTCCCATATTTAGGTAAAGAAGTAATTAGAATATTTCTCCCACTGGAGCCCTGAATGGGGAAGTTGACATCACATTGGGAGGAAGTAATGCACGAGGTACATCACTTTTATTATTGAGCAAGGATGAAGCATCACTCTTTGCATTGACAATGCGTGTCCAAGCGCCTTCACCTGGCGCGCCCCGCCGGGCTATCCTCAAATGCCAGACTGCGTCGAGAGAGCAGCTATGATAATGTCCGAGCCAAGGCTGCCCAGATCTCGCTGGTTTCCCTTCAACTTTGCACCCTGGACTCCTCGATCTTTACACTTGAGGCGTATCTCATCTCTGTCTGTCTCTCCCTCCAGCCCGGGGGCTTTGTCCGGGGTCAGATCTCGTCTGAGTCAACACTAGCGTGCGAAAACTACACATCTCTCGGATCTCACAATCTACATATCGCCACTTATAAGGGTTAAAGCACACCAGGAAGTAAATTTTATTTTTATGAATATAAGATATCGAAATTTTATTATTATAATTTCATTTTTCTTCGTGAATGACTTTCTAGTATAATTTATTTTAAGAAAAGGAAAATTGTAAAAAAATATCAGTATTTTATTTTAAACTATATTTTGTCTACTATTTTCGCGTCAAATACTAATTCGGGTCTTGTTTAGATTAGGCCCGCCAGTTATTTTATCTAGTAACAGTTACTTATTGATAAATTAAAAAACATATGATTTATTTAATAAAAACTTTTTACACATAACCAAAAACATTATCATACTTTTAATCAGTTCCTCCACGTACCTCTGGAGGCCAAAATTCTACTATGTCCTTAAGGATTATATCAAAAACGTCTTCATTTGAGCTTCTCTGCCTCCACATATACTCACATAAATAGGAGTCTACCATAGAGCGATGTGTCCCACATTCCTTTTTGTTTCTCCTTTTGTCTTTGACCCACATAGACTCAACTCTTTGAGTGTGAGCAAAATTTCATAATGTGGCCTTTTTTACAATGCCTTTCCTTAGGTAGAATTCCTCTTTCTTCAAAAAAAATCCTGGCTCGTTGTTCTTCTTTGCATAAATCGTAAACATCAAAAACATTCATTTTGTAATACTTTTATAACCGCAATTACACAAACAATACTAAATTAAATAATATTTAAACATGTGATTTTATTTCTTTATAAAATGTCAATATAAAATAACTGGCGGGCCTAATCTAAACAAGACCCCTAACTTCTTTTCAGGAGTTAAATATTTAATTTTTATAACTTTTTTGGAAGTTTTTGATGGCGATAGGTTTCAATTTCAATAAGTAGATATGAACTAAATTATATTAAGCTCCTGAAGAGGTACCAGAATATCATATAGCAGAAATAGTAGAGCAAATTAATGTATAAATAAAATAATAGCGTTTTTATATTTTTTTTACCTTTTGCCTGTACTAAAACATACATCATTATATTGTGATAGAATTTTTTTTATTATTATAAAGTGATATTAAAAGGGGTTACGACTTTGTGTTAATAATAATACACCAGGGTTACCTAAAGAACCACTAGACAGACCTTAAGTCTATAATGTTATTTAATTTAAGTTTTAGTAGATATTTCGCCTATAGACATCATGTACCCTAGAAATTTACATTAAACCTACGAAATCGTAGACCATCCTATCCTTTTCATATTTGAATTACTAAAAAGTGAAACATTTTTGATTTTATTAAATTAAAACATCCCACTACATGCATTTAGCTAAGATTTAAGAGAAAGACTTGAGAGCGACAGATATCTGACGAACCATGAAGTAAACAATACAGCATAATGTTTTTAACTGCAGATATATATATGATTTAGGAAAAAAAACTGCGTAGAAAACATTATACGGTAGGGCATTAACGTCAGTAACCATTTTGAATTCAGTAATGTAATTTTTATAATGTATAAAAGAATAATGATTGAATTTTAGGCTTGAAAATGGACCATAAATTCCAAAGTTCTTAAATGAAATTTATTGTAATAAATAATGCTAAGGACTAAGGACAAACTTTATTAGTTCTTATTAGAGCGAGAGAATTCTTTTTTTTTTTTTTTTTGGCTTATGACATAAAAACATAAAAAATAAATAAATAAAAAGGATAACTTAAAAAATTAAATATAAAGACTGATAATGGACCGAAAAACGATCATATTTTATTTTTGCCTTCCTTTCAATTACCGCTTTCCAAGTGCTTATTTCGCACTAAGCTTAGTCGCTCATTCCCCCCCCCCCCCCCGCAATATAAGTAATTTATATTTTGAATTACGTTACGACCCATCTATTTTTGCACCAGTGGAAGGTACACAAACATAGTTGTGTACACTACATTCCTACAGGCAGCGATTGGTGAAGATAACTATATCTAAGAATATGAACTAACAGGGATTCCCATAAAGGGATAAAATAATGTGTGGATACATACCTGTATGTGTGTGTAATGTTAAAGACTAGGTAAGTACTAGGGAATTGACCGAAATGGTACGAGAAGGGGTCAATTAAAGGATGCTAGCTGCTTCCTTTGTCTGAGAAGGAATTCAGGAATACTTAAAAATCCTTATAAGAATCTTCTAGACCCTCCTCGGCCTTTCCCTGAAGTTATAAAAGCAGCACGCCAGCGGCCTCTGAGTCAGTGATGAGTCAGTCTCAGTCTATGTCAGTTTCCGTGTCAGATCGTCGGGCTGGCCGTAGTCTTTGCAGTGCCAATAACAGTGAAGTGATAAGTGACAGTAATTAACAAGTTCTATTGATGCCTCTTTGTAAATAAGCATATTTAATTTATTATTACATATCAATTAGTTAATTAGATGTAAGTATTGTATATTTTCTATTTCTTTACTTATTAGTTAGTCAGGGCAGTGATTGGTTTGTTATAAGTAGGTATATTTATTTTTCATTATAAATTAACGTTATATTTATTTTTGTTCTAAATAATTAATCAGCCGTAGCCCATTAGGATATATACACACTCACAGCTTTTAAAAAGAAGCTTAAATATTAATATTTGTGGGACTTATTGTCTATGAACAGATGTAAGTTTCTTAAGATTATAGACAAGCACAAGCCCTTGAAGTAGGGGTTCCGGGATCGGCATTACGCTGCAGATTTAATCCAACCTAATAATTACTGACTCATAAATTCCTAGTGAAGAGTACCTCACAAGGAAGTCACAGGAACACGCGTAGCTGACATTTACTGACCTCCATTTCCTACAGTGTGCATCTGACCGACAATTAACCACGCTAGTAGAAAGAATAAATCATGCCTCTTTTATTTATATCTTCTGATCAATCCGGGATGCCTACGATTTTAATTGTATAATTCATTCATGGTAATTCCCACTGTATGATTACAAATAATTAAAAATACGAATCTGAGGGTATTTGATGAAATTTATGTAACTACACCGTTATTGTGTGAGGATGTGCGAGAGAACTGTCAGAGCCAATTTTAAAATATAAAAACTGTTTACCGTATTATAGTAGTAGTAGATCATTGAAGGGCAATCAACTTCTAATTTATTACGCCCTATAAATACCCTTTAATATGTTTACTATAAATTAGTTAATAAAAGACAGGAATCAGGATTATTTCGATCACTATAACAACCTAAATTAATGGCTTTTTTTATTATTTAAATATTATTATTATATATTTAATAAATTATAATAAATAAATTATTATTAACTAAAATAAAAAATAATATCTCATTCTTTAATTTAGATTTTCCAGGCTATACCTGCTTTTTTAAGAAAGTTTAACAGCCCATCCAATGTAGAGGGGTTGTTCCCATGGCACTCCGCCATATTTCTTCCAACCGTATTATATGTATTCTAGAAAAAAATATATTGTGGTTGAATACGACAGAAATAATATCGCGTTAACTATTACGCTCAACAAAGATATATTTAGCACTTAATGGATAAATTATTAGAAATTAAAATCGTATTACTGAATGGGCATCAGAGGTAACGTTGGCCTGGTCCATAACTGGACACATTTATCTTTTTCTTTTCTTTTTTTTTTTTTAAATCTTTATTTACTTTTTACATTGTGTTCAAAATAAAACATTTTGTAATTTGATTACAATGAGTACTAAAAATAACATATTTATAAATATTATATTTTGTAGTGTTTATTCCCACGTAAATTTTAACAATTTTTAGTGGAAGGGAACAGAATAAAAAATCTAACTGTCCCAGCCAGGACTCGAACCTTGATCTCCTGCTATCCGGGCCGGTGCATTTACCATCACATGGTAAATGATTATTTTTATCTTTAATAATTTTATTTTTAAACACCCACATAACCATATATTTTTTATAGTAAATAACTGAATACATTTTCAATAAATAAAATCATATTTGATTAATCACTCAATAAATTGGATTCTGGAGAATTAAAAGTCTTAGTGAAAGATGTAGAATGAGGAGTTCCCCAAGGCAGATGTTGTCAACTTTATTATTTGTGTTAATTGCCAATAATATTGAAAGAAGATTTTATACATAAATATATAGATTTCGTTTGTTCCCAGAAGTTCCGAGACCCATTTTCTCACTTCAGGGTATTGTCAAATAATTACAAATCAATTTTATATTGAAATTTTATATCATAGATACACATCAGAATCTTGCTAAAGTAATGCTTGTTCTAATTCAGCTGTTATTCAAGTTGTTCTTGTTAAGAATATTTTAGCTGCATAGTTACCGTTCAAAAACTATTTTAGTTATTTTAAATTACATTTAATACTTTACTCATTATTAATGGTATCTCATATATATAAGGCATTTAATAAGAATTTAACAAATTTACTTGTTATCATTTTCATAATAGCTCAAATTATTTTTTTAAACGAGAGCCTTTGACGTGGATTGTGATAGAATTTGGCATAAGGAGGCACTGTGTACCTTGAAGATTAGTTAATAATTAGCGCACGCCAGATAAAAGGTAGAAAAAAAGTATTAAAAAAAATTAAGAAAAGAAGTATACAGAAGTCTATCGCCATACACAATTAGGTATTTAAGTATCTCAGAAGTGTTCATTTATGTTCTTTTCAATTTGATATAAGCTTCATTCATCATATTCCCCATAAGGAAGTCAAGCTTTTACGTTGGCACCATATCACGATAAACATTCATACAGATCGTAACAGATAACAACTCTTTTCTGTACTGACTCCCTCTCAAGCTTACAAAGAATAAAGAACTTCAATAAGCCAACTCCCCTGGTTTTGAAAATAACTCACTTCCTCAAAATTGTAGATTTACTATGGAAAACTGTTAACTTTCTCTGGTATACCTCACATGTTGGAATTCCAGGAAACGAAAAGGCAGACAAAGCTGCAAAGGAAGCAGCCGGTATGTTCGAACCTCCTCTAAGTGTCCTCGAACCAGATGACCTTAAAAACTGGCTAAGGAAAATGGCACTCCAAGACTGGGAAAATGCATGGATGCTAGAACCAGCACACAACAAACTGCGGAGTATAAAAAACACCACAAAAGAATGGAACACCTCCATCCGTGGGAATAGAAGAGAAGAGGTAATACTGACCCGTATGCGGATAGGTCACACGAACCTTACTCATATACACCTAATTAACAAAGATCTGCCGCCTAAGTGTAATACCTGCCAAGTTCACCTAACAATCCAGCACATCATAGAGGTTTGCCCAGTTTATCAGAATTACTTCACTAGGGAAGGCATTGGAAGAAATATGGCGGAGTGCCTTGGGAACAACCCCTCTACAGTGGATGGGCTGTTAAACTTTCTTAAAAAAGCAGGTATAGCCTGGAAAATCTAAATTAAAGAATGAGATATTATTTATTATTTTAGTTAATAATAATTTATTTATTATAATTTATAAATAATATGCGGATAGGTCACACGAACCTTACTCATATACACCTAATTAACAAAGATCTGCCGCCTAAGTGTAATACCTGCCAAGTTCACCTAACAATCCAGCACATCATAGAGGTTTGCCCAGTTTATCAGAATTACTTCACTAGGGAAGGCATTGGAAGAAATATGGCGGAGTGCCTTGGGAACAACCCCTCTACAGTGGATGGGCTGTTAAACTTTCTTAAAAAAGCAGGTATAGCCTGGAAAATCTAAATTAAAGAATGAGATATTATTTATTATTTTAGTTAATAATAATTTATTTATTATAATTTATTAAATATATAATAATAATATTTAAATAAATGAAAAATCCATTAATTTAGGTTGTTATAGTGGTCGAAATAATCCTGATTCCTGTATTTTATTAACTAATTTATGGTAAACATATTAAAGGGTATTTGTAGGGCATAATAATCTAGAAGTTGACTGCCCTTCAATGATCTACTACTACTACTACTAAAACTCTTTTCTGTCTCTCCCATTATTCTCCTCTCTCATTTTCCCTCCTTCCCTGTCTCCAATTTCCTGTTTCCCTACACCATGCTCTATACCGTAGTGGGCCGATGTCCCCAGAGCCTCCCTCCTCAGGTAGAGAGCCGGTAGCAAGAGGAAGCGGTGGTAAATATTTGAAACAATCAAGTGTTAGCACATTAATAGGGGAGTAATGGAATTTGCGCCTCTCCCGCGGACAAGGGTAGGGGGGTGGGGACGGTCCCGCGGGGGGTGAGAGAGGAGTGTCGTGATTAAATTTAAATAATTTAGAGTTGTAGTGGCGGCCGGGACCACTCCTGGGACCAGCGGCAGGATTAGCTCAGGATGGGATGTCACTCTCCCTCTTCCTTGCTCCTTCTCTCTGCTTCTTCTCTCTCGGATCTCTTTGTCAACGCCTCGTCGGATTGGATTGCGAATATTAAATTAGCAAGGAGGGAGGTCTCGCTGAGGGTGAGATAGGAAAACTTTCTATAGTCTCCCTGTCAACCCTTGTTCGCTGAGCGTTTAATCGCCCGAGTGACAGCCAGAATTTTTTAACATGACATAAAAGGATTCGCTTTATTCTTCAGGGAAATTGAATTCGAGTTTTGAACAGTCATGATGTAAGTTTGCAGTAAGAAAACTCCAGTTCATGATGCCTTCGAATTAACTCCGGGCCAAATGAAATAAAATTTAGACTATTTTTCTTTCTTTCAATAAGACAATAAAAGTAAAGTTTTAAATTACTGGAATCTTTGTAACAAATTTCGTTCTACGAGTATTCTCTAGGTCTTATTCTTGATTATCAGATAAAGGCAACCTTTTTCAAATAAAATTACATTTATTGCAAATTTTAATCATCATATTTTTTAATTACTATTTTTAAGAATATCATTTTAAAATTTGACTTCATTATATGAAAAATAACAAATAATGAAAATGCATTGTAACTATGTATACCTATAATACTCAGTATGAATAATAAATTAATATGCCGGTGAGTTTTTTTTTTTTTTACATTATTGTCAAAATTCAATATCTGTTATTATTATTAATTGGCAAAAAATAAACTAATGACCACGTCCTTGCTTTAGAGCTTAAACACCACCACAATTACATTAAAATTAATCTTCCTTTAGTTCTGATCTCTTTGTGTTATTTTATATGAGCAAATGGTCACAAAACATAAGAACTATTACTTTTTTAAATAATGAAATCAATTTCTCACCTGCTCGGGAAGCAGGAGACCAGGGTTTAATTCCCGGCTGAGGTAGTCAGATTTTTTTTGGCTCCTTTTGTATTTCTTGTTAAGATCTATTATTTTATTTAAAACTTTTATTTTACTGTACTAGTTTCAAATAACACTTTTCGACTAGCAACTTACACGTCGACACAAGATCGGCCGTCAGCTGCCAAAAGTAATCAGTGCAGACTCAAAAAGAAGGTTACTAATCATATATATATATATATATATTATTATTTTATTTAAGAATAATGTACATGAATAGTTTTATTTATAATTTGGGGGTACTTTCTCAAATACAGAAAGGAAATTCGGTTTTTGAACTGGTTTCCGTACACTACTTGATGAATTAGACTTTCTCAAAGTCTTTCAGCACAGTCTAGATGACAATATCGGCCATATGAAGAGAAGGAAAACCTATCTAAAAGATAGTTTCATTAACATAAACTTATAATTATATAGTAGTATTTTTTAATAGACTATATGATTAAAGACACATATTGAACGGTTTAGTCGTGTCTTCGCCGAAAGACTTATTAATGCGGAAATTATATATTAACGAATTTAAATTGAAGCATTAATATTAAACAGAAGTTCATTAAGTGTCCTGTCAATTGTGTAGTGACATATAGTTGTTTATATTTTTTTTCTTGTTGCTACCCGACCCTGGCTTTGTTCCCCGCGGGCAGTAACTGACGTCAAACCATCCGGGTTATGCTCCCTCGACACATGGCGGCCACTTTCAAAGCAATATGCAAATATGTTATTTCTACAACTATTAAAAAAACTAAGTGGTAATTTGAAGCGATCTGATATATTGCAAGAAGTATCTCGCTCAAGCAGGCTATTGTATGTGTAGTGATCAAAATTTTAGATATTCACTTGGAACTTCTTAGATTTTATAATCACTCAACTTATGGAAGATTTTAATTGAATAAATCAATTTCTTACAGAAGTTACCAGAAAGATACTATACTCCAATACTACAACCTAATTTTTATTACTTGTAAAGTAACAATAAATGCCATGATTCTAAAAAAATTATAAAAATATATTT
>KZ810549.1:0-18210 GCA_000696205.2 Oncopeltus fasciatus
TTCACAACAAAATTCGCTTTAATCCCTTAAGTATTTAGGGGTTCACCAACGATATTTCGTGTTGGAACAAGTCATGGAATAAGTTTTTCATAATACTTATCACGTAATAAGGGGGTATTATGTTATATAATATTAAAAACTGTATACAGTTAATTTAATTTTATAAACTAAAATTAAATTATATTAACGATATGACTTTGAAATTATCTCATTAAGGTACAAATAGTGGAGATGAAAAAATAACTAAAAGAAGAAAAATACTGTTCTCAGAATGTTCGTCAATCGTAAAGAAAAAAACCCTGAGGTCTATAGGTGCAGGCGTCTCGAAGCTATAGTTATATTATTACTTAATCCTTAATTTAGTAATATAACACTCCTCGGGCATATGCAATCTATACTTAAAATTTTATGAAAATTAGTTCAGTACATTTCGGTCTAAATTTTTATTATTTTACTGCAGAAAGTTAACTAAGAATCAAATAAAAAATGAAACATATTTTAATTCAATTCCCTTAGTTATGTGCCGTCTCTAACTTAAACTATCTTTGTATGAGATAATTGTTAGATATACGGTGAAAAGTATGAAACTGCAGAAAAATGTAGAGCTCAATTAGTTAATGTAATTGGACCTGCAACATGTCGATAGGTATAACTGTTTGGTTATTTGAGCTATTCAATCTCATAGGATATACAACCTCCTCCATAGGATTGAATCATCAAGATCACATGAAATTATTCCACAATGGACGGACAGATTGGCTTAGCAGTTTACGAGAAGTTTTGTGTATAGCATACGGCGAACAGTCATTATATGTAAGTTAATTCTACATTAGGTATATAAACTAAAAAATCCTAAACTCAGATCAATATTGCACAATACTAATAATAATCCTGCAAGCTGACTCCAAAGAGCAATAGTATCTTTCAATAGTATAAATTCATGCTTTTGAGGAACCGAATCCGGCCATAAAAAATGGTTGACTTTTCTCAACTAGAATCATGGAACACTTAACTTGAGTTAAGGAGCTTCTAACAGTCAATTTGTATAACACTTACTGTTCATTCCAACTTACGTTCTAGTATTGAGAAAAAAATCCTAGTGAAGTTGAACAACTACAAAAAAGACACAATTTAATATAATCTTCACAAGAACTGGCGCCGTGCATTGAGAAACCACCTCTCTGAAACCCTACTTATGATAAGATATCAGTCAAGGGACGGATTCGACCCGTATAAATAGTCTCTCCTGTAGGTATAGATATTACATCACCACCTTAAAGGAGCTTACAGAACGTTGAGTTGAATGCATAGTTAGGATTGTCAATCCTCAAGTCCATTAACATGGCATGGTCCAAACCTAAGAAAAAATTTAGTTATTTTTATAGTAATGGATAATAGTCCACTTGCTGAAGAAATAGACTGTAAGCTGGAAATGCAACAAAATGAGATATCATTTCAGTTTTGATGTGCTGGATAGCGGAAACTTAGTGTTTCCGTAAATTATAGTATTTAAGTCCTTAGTACTAGTAGTAGTAGCCTAATAAAAGTGGATTAATAAGTATTCATTGTTTTTACTTTTTCCTTTACAATTTATAATGTGTAATTTACCTGATTGCTCCGTGACAGTAATTTCATTACGATTCGTTACAACTGCACAGTGTGTTTATTTGTCTGTTTTTATAAAACATTATACCATTGTACAGTAAGAGGCCACTGAAAATGCCTCGCCGGGGAAAGATTCTTTCTCTGATGTCAAAAAACATATTCATGATTATGATGAGAGATTTCGGTGTGGATGGATCCATATTGTAGTAAATAACTGCATTCTTTGTCCTTATTGTCAAATATTTATTTTTCACAACATGCTTTTCGGCCTTAAAGCATTAATGCAGTGAGGCTATTGTCGAAAGGAAGAAATGAAAGGACATCGACTCAACAATAGTGGACCACCCCTCACATTGCATCCGATGAATGCGTTAAACTAAAAAGCTTTCTGTGACAAACTCATATCTTTGCGAGGATAAAGTTAGTAGTTACTTACGAAATTAACAACTCCTACATTCCGAACTAATAATGTGAGTAAATAGAACTAGTGACAGATAGATTGTTCGTGCTTTTTTTATATAAATGCATTCTAGATTCTCTAGTGGCGCACTTTATTTCATTTGTTTCCGTTACGATACTTTTACAATTTTTATCACGATTTTTCATTTGAGCATGATGCTTCATTAAGATGATCAAGCATAAATTTAGGAACGTGAATATCTAATGATTCTGGTTACAAAATTAGCCGTTTTCGTGTTATAACATTATTTATAAAATGATAATTAAATATTTATAGAAAATATTCAATACACTACTATTAAATTTGATGGAAAAAAAATTTCAAATAGCATTCACTATGTTGATCCACACAACACAAAACTAAAAAAAAAAGTTTAAAAAAAATACAGAACGTAGCGAACAACCCCTTTTTAAATGCTATAATTTTAATATAGTATATACATAATGTTTTCTTATATATTTCATTAATTATTCCTATAGTGAAAAACATTGGATCAACGAGAAATAGAGTTAAAGAGGCATGGCAGTCCATCCGTCTAGAAGTTACGGGCCAAATGTAAGTATTTCTAATGTTGTGACGATGTGAATCGTAGTAGTGAAGGCACCTGTTGACTAAAAACGTCATTCTGGGTTTTGTTGTAAACATGAAGTGTTCTTAGATAATAGATGATAAATGTGCTTTTTTTCTTTTTTTGTTCTGTAAACGTTTTGTTTTTTTGGAATGTGCTTTTTTGCATTTTTTAAAAGAGTGGAATGCTTTAAAAGAATTAATAAAAGTACTTTTATTGATTAGGAACAACGTTCAACTTTTAGTCCTATGTGCGAAGTATATCATTAGGCCTTCTGCTATTTTATTCTGAAGAATTAATTTAATACATTTACACATATATAATTATTGGGGTCTTATATACTATCGGTAATAATCGTTCATATATTTTTGATAAATAACCTTAATTCATATTGATATTTTATTATATACACACACGTGTAAAATCCGTTTCAATAATTTAGAAACTTGAGTAGAAATTTGTCAGAAAAAAAATCGAATAAAAGCTGCTTTTATTCATACGTAAATTGTACGAAACACAGATAAAGTATAACATTCGATCAAAAGTTACGAATTCAAATTTTTAACAGACTTATAAGTTATGTCAAACCCCTGGTACGAAAAAGTAGTTGCTATGTCATTATCTGCATGTTAGATATCTCGATATCTCAAAAAATATTGCTGCTAAGACTATAAAATGACGTATGTTTTGAAGAAATTATGGACTATGGCTCTCTTTGTCTTGAGGTGAAATGGTTGGAACGTGCCAATAGTTATAACATTTTCTGGAAATTGAAAAGTCGGACTTATTTAAATATATAAGTATATATATATTTATGTGTTTGTTTGTGTATAGAAGTTATATATAGAAAATGAAACACTCGCGTCTGCAATATATAGTATTCAAGTACAGGTGGGATAGAGAGTGCAGTGCATAAACAAAAAGAAAAAATCACAAAGAGTAAAATTTTCGGAGTTCTCTCGCCCTTCGTCAGTGAGGAGTGAAGAGAGATTCAGAGTACCTTTCCCCTTTCTTTTTTCGGAGGTTTATTTCGTGTAATTATTTCAGCAGTCAGTATGTAGAAACTTGTTTTTTTGTTTTGTTTTTTAAATAAGAATAGAATAAAATTAAAAATGCATAATAGCAACTATTAAAAAAATTGACAGAAAACCAATAAAACTAAAAAAATTAAAAAAAGAAGATTTATGAAACGACTACGCATTTACAGTTTATGATATAATTATTATTATTCTAATCATGACAAAAAATAAGTTCCAGTTCCCCGCACTTCACTTCTCTACGAGTTCCTACAGCTTTCTCGGTTGTGTAGTTGGTTAGTGCACCCGCTCGGAAAGCGGACCCGATTCCCGGCTGAGGTAGAGAGTTTTTTTCTATCTCCCTGTGCGGTTCTAATTCATTATGATTATTCTCTTAAAATTTTTTTAAAACCATTTCCCTAGTTGAACATAAAATTAAATATAACAATAAGATTAGCGAAAGTTTTTATTTGTAAAATTCTTTCCAGAATTCCGACATTCTATAACAATATGTTCAAAGATTTTTTTGCTAATATGCCTATATAATAGGCATATATATGTTTGAAAATTAATTTTGTGGAATTCTGATTGTGATTTGTATAAAACTAATTATTATAAACTACTCTCATTGTTTTGAAAGAAATACCTTAGTTCTATGCGGCATATGTTTACAAAGAGTACTCAATGTTATATTGATTGGCTTCTGTGCCTCATTTAGAAATGTAGAAAAATGTGCATCAAAAGTGTGGATTGGGCTTGAAGTATAAACCTAATGTACATCTCCATATATAAAATAAAATCTAAATAAATAAACAATATTATTTTGAAGAATTTTAAGGCTATCAAATTTTGCTTGGCTCATCTTCACTGGTTTATAGAGAATTTTTATGGTATGGTAAATATAGATTTGTGATAGTTTTATATTGAAACGAAGACATTTGCTAAGACAAGTTAATTTTTTTTTAACTTTATTTAAATATGCTAATATTAACAGAAAAAGAACTACTACTTGGACATATGTGCGTGAGTAGTAATATTGTGTTTACTAAATTCATTCCTCATAGGATTTCCATAGCTAAGCTGTAAATGCTGAACTAACTGACAAGCTCAGAAAAAACAATAATGATACCTACGGTTGAGAACTACCGGTCTTAAGCATGCGATTCACGTATGCTAACCAATATATAACGGGCGCGCAAATATATTTTCAACAAAACATATATTTGAATAGTACAGATTACATTTGTATAAATTTTATAATCATTTCTATGCAGAAATACCTACGGCTAAGTGATCTTTCAACAGCCTAACGAGGATTGAAAGTTGGCTGAGAATTACGTTGAAAGAGGGTGTTTCAAGGTCAGTGATCAGACAATCTTCAATGGATTTACTTTAAATGTAGCATTTTGACGAATTCAGTGATCTGATTGAAAACGTAATCAAAAATTTATGAAAAGACCCAAGATTATGCTTTTATTGATAATTTTATAATTGTCTATTACTTATTAAAGAATCATTATTTTATTTTATTAAAACATGATTATTTTAATGGGTATTAAAATTATTAAAATTTATCTTATATCTTAAAATGGTAAAAATTAAAATAATCATAATTCGAATAGCGCCACACTTAAATTGATATTGTGATGTGTTACACATAACTACCCTTATCATCCAGTCACCCCTATCTAACCTATTAGGTAGCTATATTCTTTGTTCCTATACACTATTAATATTAAAAAATGGAATTTCAACTTTAACCCTCCTCCTTTCTCAATCGAAAGTGCCTCATTTTAGCAATTAAGTTATGAGGAAGAGGTTAGCTTGTGGCTTGAAAAAAAAGCTTCGATGTCTTTTGTTAAATTATTTCTGCTAATAATAAAAGAGTATACGTTAAAGCGTTTTCTATTTTGGATATATTATTTCGTCTTTAGTTATATAATTTTATGTGAGTAATTCACAATATTCGAATAAGCTTAGAACCTTCCGTAATTTAGTCAATATAATGAATAAGAAAACAAAACCTGGAGTGCCCTCTATAACTTTTCTTTACTAAAATGAGAGTCACAAGAAGGCTTGTCGAGCATGGCGAGAGGCCATATAATTGCCAAGGGGGAGGGATATACATGTTAAGGTTGTATTTATTCTCACACAAGAGCCCACCAATGTAGGCGTTGGTCAGCACACGCTGTTCTGGCCGCCTGATTTATTTCCAATTCAATGAAGAATGGTACTCAATTAGGGCTGGGTGTGTGTCCTGGGTCATTACAAACAGAGGGAAAGAAAGAAAATAAAAACTTTATGTACGCTGTGAGCATGGAACCGGTGACCTTTCACGAATCTTGTACCTCAAACACCAGAGCACAGTGATCCTAAAGATACAGTATAAGCATATCTTTTTTAAGTTTCAGTCTATTACATTTCTTTTTAAAAAAATAGGTTTCATTTTTGTGGATGGATTACATTTTTTAATGATTTACATTCATCCTGAATGTGTCATGATTTAAAATTTTTATTCCAAGTAAGAAAGAATTCTCTCTTCCTGTTTTTTAACTATTTTCGTTTATTTTCCAAGGAAATAATCTATTATTGTACATAGACTTGTAAATTTCAAATTTAAAAATAATTCAAATTTTGGTTTCGAGATCTAGGTGAATGTAAGATTTAAATCTAAAAGTAATATTATTGTTTTACGATATGTACTTCCCTATTCATTATCTGAAGAACATCACACACACTTAGGCGCGCGCTCGCACACACACACACACACACACACACACACACACACACACACACACACACTATTAACTATCATTGTTGACAGTTGGACAATATTTGTCATACGAATACATTACGTAAGATAACTAATTGACTGACATGGATAATTTTAAGATTCACAGGATGATTAATATACTATGTATTCCTGGAGCTTCATTTGTGAATGACCATTTAAAATTATCTTTTCTAAAAATGATGAATTCGAAATTAAGTAACATAAGGACTAATGAATGTACATTACATATAATTTTCAGGTCGTTGAGTGTTTATTCTTTACAGCTATTTAAGTGAAACTAGGATCAAATCCTAGAAAAGAACTTTTTTTTATTTAAAACAATTATGAACAGTATTTACCGTTTCTTCTTCCGGGTTGGACCGTGTCAAATTGGTGTTATTTGTCGAGCTTTCGCACATCATGTGATGGCTTCTTCAGGGCTGAAAAGAGAATGAGAGTTGTAAAAGAGAGATTTTTAAAATCCAGGTGGTATATAATTACCATGTTTTATACACCAGGTGGTGTATAATCCCGGCGCAGTCCGGTCCTTGGGCGAAGCCTGCCTTCCCATTGGTTGATACTGTGTTCTGGCGGCTTGTCTCTGGAGTAGTCAGGTGGCTGGTCACTGATTAGTTGGATCCTCTTGTCAATTAGCGCTGGTTTCCAGTTTTTGCTCAGTCTGTATGCGTCTTCTCTGTTCATATTTTTCGGATTCTTGGTTATTTCGATGGCTTCTCTGATGGTTCGTCGAAAATAGTTGCTTTCCCGGGCCAGTATTTAAGCGTCTTCGAATTTGATGTGGTGGCAGGTGTTGGCGAAGTGTTCTGCTAGAGCTGACCTCTCTGTGCGTCCGTGTTTGATGTCTGCAATGTGTTCTTTTTGACGTGTGTCTATCGTCCTTCTGGTTTCACCGATGTAAGAAGTTCCGCAGGAGCAGGGATTCTTGTAAATTCCTGGAGTTCGAAGTCCAAGTTTATCCTTAGGTTTCGGAAGGATGTCTGTTATTTTTCTGTCCGTGCTGAACGTTGTTCTTATCTTGTGATTTTTGAGTATTCGCGCGATCTTCTCTGTTGTCCCTTTGACGTAGGGGATGGTCACTTGTCCTTGGAATTCTTCGGCTTCTCGTTCTTCCTTGTTGCGCTGCCTATTTCTCTTCCTTTGGATCTTGTCTATAGGTAGTGTTGCGGTCGTAGCCATTCTTCGTGAAGGCAGTTTTCAAGTGTCTTCTTTCTTTTGGCAGTTCGGCTGGTTCTGAGAGTACCTCCTCTCTGTTGAGTAGGGTGTTGATGACTCCTTCCTTCTGAGCCGGGTGGTGGTGTGAAGTAGCATGAGGTGTGGGTGGGTTTCCTGTAGATTGAGTGGCTCAAGAGGTGATCCTTTTTTGTTACGAGTACGTCCAGGAACGGTAGTCTTCCTTCTTCTTCGAGTTCCATGGTGAACTGGATGTTCTTGTGCATGTTGTTCAAGTGTTGANTTCAAAAATATTAATCAAGGATATCATTTGTTTTACAACAAGCTATTTAAAAATATAAATAATTAAATTTAATCACTATAACCGAAAACTTAAATATACGAGCATCTCCTACATTGGCATGCTACAAAAATTTAATTATGTGTGCTCTTTGTTCCTGCTTGCTTATAGATCATGTTGATATGCTATTTGAAATATTTGAAGGAATTGCGTGTTAGTAGGTAGAGAGTTTGTGGGTGTGAAAGAATGTGTTACAAGGATTGCGCTTTGTGTGTGTAGTGATAATACCACCGATTTATTTATTTGTATTTTGATGCAATTGGTTTTAGAAACCAGAATTCTCCAAAGCCAACGCTCCAGTCTGTATAATGATTTATGGTGAAGTGGATAGACCAATGGATAGAATTCCAGTCTAATAGGTGTTCGGGATGTTAATCTATGCATGGAAAACTTAGCCTTTGTAATTAAAAACTTCATTAAATATTAATAATTAATATTTTTTGCATATATCATTTCACTGCTCGGAATCAATAAGTCATTAAGTTAAAATTCTTGCAAGGGAGATTTCAAATATTTAGTATACATAAATTTTTAACACATTTTTTATAATATTTGAACGGATAAATAATTATGTAATTATCATTTGAGCAGACCTTTTGGTAATTGTGTGGCCTACGCATTATGTCGGCTCTCAATTTTACCATTAATGCAGTCAAAAGAGGAGGCCACAGTGCACCTTCGAAAGCTTGGTGGCTCATCACAAGGGATACTTGAAGTGGTGAGAGTTCGCTCTGAGTATTGTTTTTTTCTCGATAAATAACACTTGCCAAACGCGATGATTGTTTAGAATATGGTGGTATCCTTAATATACCTCCTCTCGCATGATCCTGATTGCATGAAGGGTTTTACCCCTCTTCCACCTTCGATTCGGGATATGTCATTTTCCTTAGAAATTATAAACGACGAAGACCTATCCAAAATAATATTTTTCGAAGAATAAAAATATTAACAAAAATATAAAAAAATACCCATTGTTTTGGTTTTCATAATAACAGTATTAATAATACTATAATAATATTAGTAAAAGGCTAAATAATATATCATCAAGACTTGATAAATTTGCATAGATATTAAATCCTATGATTGCTTGATAATGATGATGAGGGATGTGTGCACTGTCTTCTCCATTTAAAGCAAATAAAAAGGGACCACGGCAGGGAAACTTACCCCGTACTCTTTTTAACCTGACACTGGGTAAAACCGTGAGGGAGTCTGGTATCCAGACAAATGATATCTTATTGAACAGGCCTGACCATTTCTTAGGGTAAGCAGACAATGCAGATATAATGACTTGCTAGATGAATTAGCCTTGAACAAAGCGTTCTCATCCCACACATTCGGCCTGTGTGTTAATAGAACCAAAAATAAATACATACGTTGGGGGACAGTAATTGATCAGGAGAGAGCAACACAATATTGGGTGCTGTAAATTTGAGAGATTCGATGAAGTTAGTTTATACAGTTCATAGTTCACTGATAACCAATGAAATCCAGACTAGTTTAGAAGATAAACTGAGAATCATGAGCAAAGATCAATCTTAATCAGGACTGGCGAGGCAAGTTTATCTCCCTCGGCATAAACAAATCGGCTTTATTTACTTACTTAGCACGTAATGACTGGTTGAGGAGTCCATGCCTCCCCAGCTTCTGTCTTGTGCTCTTGGCATCCAGCAGTTGACACTCAAGGCTCCTTGCATTACCATCCTGTGTGGATCCGACTGTCCTCTCTTGCAAGGATACGTATGATATCCGTGACTAGTTTCTTTAGGATTTCTCCTTAATCCATACTTGCAACAAATCCAGTTCACCTGGGTCTAACACGCTTGACCACACCAGCGATATCGGGCTTACCTTATAGAGAATAACTTTAGTCCTCCAAGTCACAGCACGGCTTGAAAAATGTTGCTTCAACCCAAAGTAACAAAGGTTTGCCGAGAATATTTTTATTGTTTTTACTCCTGTCAATGTGAAACGTAATTCGGTACTCCCGAAATGTAAACTCTGTGGACTGGTGGAAGTGGCACTGTTTCTTTCGGCCAAAATGAGCTTATTATTGTCCTTTTTCACCACAAGACACAGTTTTCTTGCAGTCTCAACCAGGACGAGAAATGATTCACCTCTTGCCAATAGCTTCCGTATGGTTGTCCCTTATTGCCTTAAGAAGAGCTAAATTAAATACTAGGCAAGATAATTCGTCTTCACGAAACAATCGTTACTAGTCAATATCATATTCAACCTGTTAAGTTTCATGGGGACGTTATACTGCCTTAACGCTGTATATAGTCTTTCCCTTTCAATACTATCGTAGACATCCTTAAAATCCAGAAACAGTTGGTGGGGATTAAAGGGAGATATAAATTTGAGATATTCGATGAGTTTAGACAGCACCTTCACAAATAACCAATGAAAACCAGACCAGTTTGAATGATAAGTTTAATAAATCCATCACCCCTGTAAGTGCTAAGATGCATCTCAGGCTTGGGCAATATACAAAACAGATGAACGAGATTTTCTGATTTTCAAGATAAACGAGCTTCAAAGAATCATTAGCCACTTTTTGATTGACAGATTTGGAGAATTAGGAGAATTAAAGGACTTTGTGATGTCTCGAAGAGGCCAGCCTGAGCAATTAAATTTATAAGACTATGATGGGTGGGGATGAGGTTAGGATGATTGTGGATAATATTCTAAAAGAAGTTTATCGTGTGCTATGAAGTCACCCTAAAATAAAGTTTTGTCAAGCATGTTATGGTAGGATGGTTTACTTAAGATGCTAAGGAAATGTTAGTTTCTAGGGATAACTAAGGGGGTTAACTAAAGGCTTCATTAAACATTAAGCTCAATTTAATGGGTATATTTTTTTTTAATATGTCAATTACTTAATTTAACTTTTCACTTAAACTATTAAAAGATTACTTTACATTAAAGTACTAAAGTCTTTACATTAAGCTCAATTTAATGGGTAGGTTTTTTTTATATGTCAATTACTTAATTTAACTTTCCACTTAAACTTTTAAAGTAACATTTTGTAGCAGTCTTGACTTCCTGGGTGGGATCGATATCAGAATTGATACTGCTGCCCGATTAAACAAATCTTTTTTTTTTTTTTTTTTTTTTTTAAGAAAGAGAGAGAGTAATGCCTTTTTTTTTTCTTTAAATTATATTTTATTTTAGTCGTTAAGAGTATTTTATTAATGAAACTGTGAATGTAAGTGTACCATCGCCCACACGGGCAACCCTACCAAGCCCCAAAGCGAGGAGGTGGGGTCAGCCAAAACACAATTACTTGGTTTCCCATTTTCAATAATAATCGCCCTAAATTTCAACTAGATTTCATACAGTTAAGCTCAAAGATTTCCTTTGTGGTTTAGATTATACCCAATGTATTAGAGCCCGATGTTTTAAACAGATTTGCTCAATGAAATCAAACTATTTACGTTGTTACCAGAACACTACTTTAAAACAATACCGTCAAGTCTTCACCGATCCCTTATAGAAGCTATAATATACGTATGGTCCATTATAAATTATATATAGTGGTCTGCGCGTTCTCTAGTGTCTGCAATTTTAAAAATCGTAATATCTTCATTATTATAGGCATTATGGAACATGAGATGTAAAATTTTATCTTTTAACATTATTTGAAATTTTATTCTATAAAATTTTTAAGGAAAACGTTAGTTAAGAAAGTTAATTTGTGGGTTAAGCGAACCCCCTCTTTTTAAAATACATAAAACATATTCTACGTTTAGGCTTCTCTTTACAACTTCTTTAAACGTTAAGCGGATTTGTTTTAATTTATAACATAATAGATGTACAATAAATTTTCATGCTCCATATTATTTTTTTTTTTTTTAAAGACATTCAATACAGAGGATTTTTCAAAATAAACTAGGATGGAGCGCCTCCCCCTTCTCATCTCTTCATCCTTCCCAGTCGGTCTAAAGCCAGGCTCAACTACAAAAGTTAACAAAAATACTGAAGAGAATCTTTCGCTATGATAAAGTAACTGTTTCAACTCTTTAGAATGTCACTTGCTTTTAAGAAGATTTTTACTCATTTCCTTTCTTTTATTTTTAAATTATCTTCAATCTTATTTTATTTCTTTAATTGAAGAACACGTTCTTCCTTATTCTTTAAATGGATATTCTATACAGAAATTTTCTTTTTAAAATTATTTTCAAAATTCTTCTCTGTATATGCATTTGTAATGGTCATCTGTCCTCTTGCAAAGTTTTTTTTGCATTCAATCCCCTTTTCCTTTTCTACTTTATTATTTCTTCTTTTATTGAAATATTTCATTCCATCATGCCATAACAAATTCTATTTATTATTTTATATCTTTAATTAAGTATATCTTCTAAGTACGTCAGGATGCATTATATGAAATTGTCACATTAAAAATATGTTTTACTATTTAGAAACTAATATTACCGTTTAATTACGTACACATTCACTTCGAATGAATTCTTAAACTACTGCAATTTCAGATAGCAGTTAATTTCATTATACATGTGGAAGAGCTTATTAGTAGTTCATACAGCAATAAATCATGTATTCTTGAAATTTGGATTAGTTATTTTAAGTGTAAAGATTGTTTTGGTTAAAGAATGTGTATAGAAAATTTATGATAATTTTAACAATTTCAGAAAGAACGTCCTGAAGAATTGCCTCTTGAGGGCATGAAACTAGTTGGTCCACGAAAGGTAAAAAATAAAAATAAATAATATCTGTTGTCAATAACCCAACACATTACAATTTTACAGATTACATTTCGACATATATTATAATTCAAATTACAAATAAACTTTTAAAACTTCCTTGTATAATATTTATACAATTCGAAGCTTGAATTTTTTTTTATTCTCATTTTTATCTTATATGATCTAATGATCAATAACCATTTTGGTAAAACTTTAATGCATTTTAAGAAATTNTTTTTTAAACACCCATGGCTCAGGACAACCTTCTATATTATAAATAAAAGATTGACCTGGGCGGGATTTGAACCCGCGGCGTCAGGATTGCGAGACCCGTACGGATCCCCTGAGCTATCCCGACGCCCCGATTAAACAAATCTATTACATAACTGATATAACTGCTTCGATACATAAAGGTGTTGGTAATTCTGACTTACTTGAGTATACTGTCTGTGCATCATAAACAACGGACAGTATTAACGAGTTGAGGTATAGACTTATATTTCTTTTTTGTTTCGTGAGGTTGATTAGAGAACTTCGAAAGGTTCTTTGTGAAATAAAATAAGTTTTTAAAAATAATTACATTCACAGAAAACTTCATTCAACATTACATCACGTCATTCAATCTACGCTTCTTTTAGGAAACGATTTTTCAGCAGTAGGAGTTACATGAAGTCACAGTTACATTACTCTGCATGCGTTATGTAAAATAATGTGACTGTGCGTTCATCCTACTGATACTGCAAAAACGTTTTCTTAAAGAAGCACAGGCTAAATGACGTGATGCACTATTGAAGAATGAATTTAATGTGTTTGAAATACTTATTTTTCTATCTTAATGAGAATTTAGGTTACTGTTTAATCCATTTTAAATCCTATAAGAAATTTATGGTGAGAATTATGAAAGAAAAGCGAGAACTATAAGCAGTCGATGAGAATTGAAGAAAGTCTCTTTTTTTTACGAGAAACTTTAAAGGTGGGGGTAAGAAAGTTTTTCAATTTCTTTTCTATTTCTTAGTGAACTTTATTTATTCAAAAGAGTCATAGTCTCACCCCTTCATTTCCTCCCCAGAACTTCCTTTTCCTGATAATGGTTTACATATTTAAAGAATTTTCAAAGGCAATAAAGAAAAATTTTCATCCAAGATTTTTATTACTAGATCATTGTTGCCAAACTCCCCAAAAGAAGAAAAGTCTTGCAATATCTTCTTTTACAACAGAAAACCTTAAATAGATTTGGGTTGAAATCGGTTGCTTATAAAATTCATTTTGAACCCAGTATACATCTTCAGGTGAGTTGTACGTACGGATAGTTAGTTGAACTGGAGTCCTGAACTAAGATTCCTTAACGAACTTAATTGTATCTTGCTCAGGTCAATTTTGTTGTGCTTCTGTTTTTAATGGCGAAGCTGACTTCTGGTTACTTCTGGAACACCCAACCCTAATTAAACACCATTCAATATTTCATGGGAAAAAATTAAGCGGCCAGAAAAAGAGAGGGCTAACCACACACCTTCTGTAATATGTTGTGGATTATACGTACTATTCTTTCCTTGTCGGGTTTCTATCTCCTGCAGCAGGACTGATTTTTTGATTTTTTAATGAGTCTGTCTCAACAGTAAAAAAAAATTTATTAAATTCAAATAAACTAAACCTGCGTGTAAATAATTTTACCCATTTATAACACTTTCTTTTTGTGAAAAGTGGATGAAAGAGTTCCATAAAATGCTGTAAGATCTTCGTTAATATTATATTATCATATTATCTGAGTGTTGATCGAACCAAGTCACTTTCATTTCTTTAGGGGAATTACAAAATTAACATATTGTTGCTCTATATTGCTCGCCAAATAAGTGGATCTTTATTGATAATTATTTATCTACGTAACTTATTGATACATACTTTATTAGTACATGCACTGTATAGTGAACCTTTATTATATTTGTAAGAAGAAAAGCTGGCATATGTTCATATACCTTGGAGGAGAAAACAGCCAGTGCTGCACCTCTCCAAATTGGCTTTTATTTTTCACAATTAAAAAAAATCTTTGGACTCTCTACGTTCGAGTCGCCAATCAAAATTCTCAGGACGGCTTTGGCAGAATAGAGCAACTTCTAAGAAATTTGAGAAAACCAAGTCAAATTCGTAATGGAATTTCAAGAAACTCGGATGAAATCGATTCGGAGGTCATTGTGGAGGTTGGAATTGGATAAATGAAAGAGTTAATTTATAGAACTCTTTCAGAACTTTGGGATGAAGGGAGTGGGATACGTAGGATGTTAGATGACAGGGTAGTGACTCCCGCCTGTTCTGTATCATATTTCCACATTTCTTTCAGATTCGAACCTGTCTACAGGATTGCGAAACCCGATCGGATCCCATTGCGCCCCTCAGTATGTTATTTATTGATTTATCCTGTCTAAAACTAATTCTATAACAAAAAAGCCGGGAAGGGTGGGGGGGGGGGGGGGAATGTACTAAAATTAATAAATATTTTTTCTCCCCAATGATATTTAGTTTTCTTATAAACAGTATGCGAATAAGAACCTTCCTTGCTCGTTATGTCCTTTTTGAAGGATCATTAACGTGAACAACAAGGATCATTACTTGTTGAACTACATTTTTATTTGATATTAATTACTTATCATTATTCAATCACAGCTGTCAAGTTATAGTTTGCCCGTATGTGGCGTTAGAGCAAACAAAAATGTTCAGCAACAGTTTCCAGTTTTTGCTTAGCATTATATTTTCAATTGTCTGATGAATTTGGATATCTTTAAGCATTTATTTCACACACTGTTAAGTAAGTTTAAGAGGCTTCAGACTCCAAAAGTTGCACTTACCATTAGGATTGCACTAGGAATTATTTGTGTTTTTGGTTTTTGTCCTTTCTTCCCAAGTAAGGGAGTAGCAAATCAAATAATAATTAATTAGAAGCTAAAACTTGATACCCAGCAGAATAACTTTTGGCACCCTATAAGTTTTTTTTAACATTTCCACTCTGAAAACATTTCAGCTACTTTAATACTGAGTAAGAAATTAATGTGCTGGCTAAATGTTTTCTCAAAGTAAATTACTTTAGTAATTGAATGTGTTTCACCTATTGTTAAGCGTGAGGACATCGATCACAAAGCTGTCCATTAAGGAAAATGAAGTTTGTATTCTGACTGTTCGGTGTCAACGTGTTCCTTTTACACTAAAATACGATACCTCTTGACCTCCTCATTTTACGTTCAATATCAGCTTTGTAATTACTTGTTATACCTGTTATATAACAGGCATAACAGGTAATTACAAATTGCATATATGCTACTGGTAGTTAACCCACAGCTAAAAGTGCTAATAAAAACAGGTTCATGGCTTTATTCCAAATCAGCAGTGACAGGATTGAGCTTTAAGGATAGATAACCTTGTGCTATTGTAATTGCAGCAAGCTAGCTTACTTTGAAATATTGCTTGAGCTAGACATTCACCCAAGAAACCCTTTAATATTTGGTATGAGTTTTAAAGGCTACAGAAACTTATTACTTCTTACAAAATAGGTGACCACTAACAGCTGTCGAACGTTCCAACAGCATTTTTTTTTAAATATCCTGATTTCAAACTTGAGAGTGGATGATTGCATTCGAACAAGTGTTATTCTTTGGTTACCTATGAGCTGTAAAGAACTCTGGTAGTGCACACAATCGCTTTACGGATATAATAAAACAATAAACTTTCCAAGTGTTTTCCCAATGAGCGTAATCCTATTCAGCTATAAGTAGTGAAATTGTTGAGTTTAATCTTGACCGAACCCGAATTTCTCTGCTAATAATCTCAACGGTCAAAACTTTTCCATTTTAACTTTAAATGTATCAGTTTCAGTAATATAAATATGTTGGTGCCAATCAAACTTCAAAATAGCCATAAAACACATCATATATAAATCTATATAAGGCACCTCATACTTTCGTCTCACTTTAGGATACTCAATTACAGCAGTAGTCCTGTATAACAATACTTCTCTAGTCGTTGGAATCAAATATACCTTATTTCTTGTAGTGTAATGGCATCCTTATAACTTTTGTAATGAACAGTAAGGAATACCTTTTTGAAGCATTGTCCTCAGCATTTCAGATGCGTATAAAAGTAGAAGAGCCTGGTACTATGGGTTCGAGTCCCGCCCAAAGATATTATCTAGTTCATGATTTATCGATTAATAAAAGCTTGCTATATGACATGGATGTTTAGAATAGGGTATAGATAGCCCCCCCCCCCTCCAAGGCCCTAAGTAGATGCGAATAAGGTAAGAAAAAAATTTGGGTTCTCATTAAGCTTCATCTCTCTCTCTCTCTCTCTCACAAATGTTTAGCATCAGTTTCCAGTTTTCGCTTAGCATTATATTTTCAATTGTCATTGAAAATTATCATATTGTCAATCGTGGATATTTCCCTCCGGTCACCCTCTCTCCCTCACCCCCATTCTCTTTCTCTCTTTCTCCCTCTCTCCCTTTCTTGCTCTTTCTTGCTTATTCTCATACATATATCGCGTTGAACTCTATAGTATTAAAAAAATTTTTTTTTTTTAAATCGTGGCATTTTATCCCACGTAAATTTTAAACGATTAAATGCAAGGGAATACAATAAAAAATCTAACTGTCCCAGCTATGGCTCGAACCTGGATCTCCAGCTATCTGGGCTAGGGCGTTATTAGTCCCACTAGTGCTGGGAATTTAATGACTTCTCTGGCTGTCCCGTTTGCGTAAATGGATAACGCGCTTGCCCGGAAAGCAGGAGATCCAGGTTCGAGCCCTGGCTGGGACAGTTAGATTTTTTATTCTATTCCCTTGCATTTAATCTATAGTATTACTTTAATTTACTTCTATTTCCTCTTGATTGAAGCATAATAATGTGTCCCTCATCTAGTACTAAAAGCCATTCGTTGTAGAAAATTTTCAGTCCTTCTAAAATTATTTTCTCTGATTTTAAAATCAGGTCAAAAGTGTCGATTAAGGGAGTCAAATAATTCTCTTTTTTTTATTCCTAGGGTTTATATAAGGTTCTTAAGCTATAACGATGTTATATAATGGCTTTGAATTACAATTTATATATTATAAAGATTTTCTTCTTTTTTTTTTATCACCTGTTCGCTGTGGCTCAGAATTTCTTTCTTTTTCTCTCTTTTTACCTTTTATGTGCTTTTTTTTCCCTCAAATTTCTTAAAATGCATAGATAAAGGTAGTTTTTTTCCTACCTTCCTACAATGAATATTGATTCCCTCTATAGAAAAATAACTTAATTTGATTTCAAAACCTTTTTGTCTCCCATTTCAACAGATGAATTTCTTTGAATTTCTTTTGACATCCCTATTCTAATTGTATTTAATTTTCAGATTTCTGTTCAAAATAAGTTATTTGAATGAGAATGCAATACTTCTTTTTCCAATATTAGCCCCTAATTGTAATTCAAGTGCCTTTATTCTTAGATAATACGAATAGATAATTAGATTATGGGAAGCCGAAATAATAAAAAAATCATAAATATCTTTCTTACTTTTAGAGATAGTATAAATTAGTTTA
>KZ810551.1:12115-28609 GCA_000696205.2 Oncopeltus fasciatus
ATAAATAATATTATTAAAAGTTTCAGACATTTTTCCACATTTGAACAATTGCTAGTAAGATTTACAAAATAAATCTAAGTAATACTGCTTCTTTTAAGCTTTTAAAAGATCAACTTGTATTAATTTTTTTTTTTTTATAAACACTCAATGAAATTACTTTATAAAGTAAAATAGAGCTGCTGAGTTATTAAATACCTTTTTACTTCTTTATGTTTACTTTTTTCATCAATTTTTTTTTCTGTGGGGTCTTTTAAGGCTTAAATAAATAAAAATCAAGGGATACTGACTACTTCATTGAGAGTAGAAAAAACTAATATGTTTTGTTAAAAAAATCCTGCTTTAGCTGTGAAAGTGGGATATATATTGACCCTGTATAACTGCTTTATGAAATACAAAATATTAAAAACTTGTAATAAGGATTAACCCAGAGTCCTTGTCTTTCAAGTGAACAAAAATAATAGATCCTTAGCGTGGCCCAGATTACCCAGTTATTATTCCAAAAGAAATTAGTTTCTAATTTAACATTTCCTGCCAACTAAACCTCCATGACACCCTTTTTTATGATTTTAATTAATTATGCTTTCTTTTAATATTAAGCGTTTTCATTCTGAGTATGATACAAATAATTTATACTTGTTAGCTTTTAAATAATTATTTTTTGTTTAGAAATACTTTATGGCCCGAAGTATTCCAAAATTTTAATTTTATAAAACTAAATCAAAATTTATAATTATTTGAAATTTTTATTATGTTAATTCCATTTAGAGGGCAATATATTGAATAACATGGGGTAGCTTAACAACATGCTATGGACAGAGTGCTGGTCAATTCTGAAATCTGTAAAGCCCAGCTGGTCTGTTAAATTTAATTTTAAAATATAAATTAATTTGTAATACTTGATCAATTTTATTACATGCAAAAGTATTGCTTCTTATTAAGAAACATAAAAAATACACTGTGCAAACAGTTCCCTCTTCCTAGTGTACCAGGGATTGAAAATAAGTATATTAGTATCATGGAGTTTCTGTTGAGTCACTTTAGGCTTTAACAAGACAGTAATCTCTTTTCCTTCTCTCCTTTTTTATTTTCTTTATTTTATTAATTAAAATGTAATAATTTAAAATTGTGGGAGTCAAAGGACTAATGATCAATAAGTATTTTAGTTTCATTGAACAATTTGTAATTTCTTTCCATCATAAATCAAATTTTAATTTTTTGTGTACGATCTTTTTTTATTTCAAATAGATACAACTGTTTTCATAGACACAATTGTTTAAAGAATATTGTTAATCTCTTAAAAGAATATAAAAAATCACCTTAAAAATATATAATTGCACTTTAAATATTTGATAGTTGGATTAAAAAAAAAAAAAAGAAGAATCTAGGAACATAATTTAAGAAATCAGGAATAACTATTTCAAGGCAGGAAAAATTTGATCTCCTCCAACAATGCTTTTAACTATTTTCAACAGTATTTTTATTTGTGAATTTATCAAAAATTTTGAAGCTACTCCATCAAATATTAATCCTTATAAAAGTAAGAAGTGCATGAATTATTCTCAGGTGCTCATCCAATAAAACAAACAGTCTAAATTTATATCACAGCAACATATCTATACAATAAACAGTATTACGTACTCTTCACATATGTACGTTCTTCTTTCATTTTCAATTAAAACAACAAAATATCGAGTCTTATAATTTATTCACTTATAAACAAGGCCATAGTCAGTATTAACAAAAAAGAGACCCTTTCAAACATTGAAGATGAAATAGGGAAAAATCATAACAAATCCCAGGTAACTGTGGTAGTTATTATCAAGGGTTATTATTATCTATAATAAAATAATGTGTTTATATGTAAAATTTGTGTAATATTGATGATTTAAAATCAGTGAGAACCTTTGAAAGATCATAAATCTTCATAAAACTATAAATTCTTAGATATATCAACTCCTTAGTCATTGACTTCTATAATTTCCATTAAAAAAAAAAGTTATTTTGTCTTAAAGCTAATATGAGACAAGAATAAGTAAAATTTTATGAATAGTTAATATTTTCTTTTATAATAAAGTTTAAAAAATCAGACTTGTGATATTAATCTTTTCTCCTCTATTTTTCTCATGCCATGTCGCTTATAAAAAAATATCAGGTATATTTTATTACAGGAATTGCATGTTAATAAATTTTGCTTTGTCAAAATAAATATTTTCCTAATATATCTTGCAGTAACCAGTAGATATTTTGTTTGTTTCCTTAATAATTTTTTTTATTTTATTTTTTTTTTTGTTTACCTCAAACTATTTGGAGTGAAAGTTAACCTGAAGTCTTGAAGTTTATATTTTTAACTAATTTCGACCGAAAGTTTTTTTCCCCCCCCATCTAAACAAACAGTACACATAATTTCGGTCACAATCTAAAGTATTAATACAATTATTTACTTAATTAACATTAAAATTTGGCTATGAGTTGTAGAAATATACACAAAGATAAATTTTAGGTAATTATTTTCTACTTTCATGTGTGTTATAATTTTCTTATTGGATAAATTTATTATAATTGAATACCTACAAAGTGCCAAAAAACTGATAGAATATCAAATGAAGATGTAAATTTGTATAGTAATCATTGTGTAACTTTATATTAATAAGATATAAAATGTTATATCAAAAATAAACTGTAGTGTAAGAATTGTGAATTAAATTTTTTGTTGTAGAAGTAGACAATTTCTTGTCCTGGTTAAATAATAATAATGATAACCTTCATGTAATTATAATTATAATCTATAATAAAAATACTCTGATAAATTTATAAAAGATCAATGAAGTTCTTTTTGGCTATGACCTTGCTTTGAACATTAGGGATACGACATTGCAATTTTATACATTANCCAAAAAAAAATTTTCAATTCACCTGCTTCTATAACAAATTCCGGTCTGCATATATATTTAGAGCGTTGCTTATGAGGGTGTAATTTGGCTCTTCTTTGAGTCTTCCTTAAAGTGATGAGGCTATTTTCAAATGGGTCATCAGAAAGAGTTATGTCATCGGGCCATTGTAAGTAGAAGAAAGCATTTTGAAAGGAATAGGAACCTGTGGTTTTTGTGTTGAGCCTTGTTCCCATCCACCTGAAAAAAAGTAAAAAAATTATTTAAGATTTGAATCATACTTATCATAAATTAATATTACAGACAAGTTCCTGCAAATAGAAAATTGCACATTCCTGCATTTTATTAAGTTCCATCACTGGATTTTCAAAATTGGTATTTAAATTTCATTATAAATACAATTCACTTACTATGTTATCAATGAAATATGTAATATAATTAGTTGATACAATTCTGAATTTATTGAGACATGATAAACTAAAGTAATTTTAAATTTAAGATAACACTGCTACTGGTTTTTCACCATCAGTTATGATTTCTAAGAATTCAGGCAGCTAAGACCAGGTTAAAATTTGATAAAAAAACTTGTTCTTTTTATTAATATATTTTAAATCATGAACTCACTAACATAATGTTTAATACATAATCTTTTTCTATTCCAAATATATATAAATCAAATCAAAATATAATAGATTAAACATTGGCAGTTGTTCTCCACACCACCTCCTCTTTAATTTTCATTCCTTTCCTCTCCCTGATTAGTTCTTGTTCTCTTCTGCAGTTGAGTGGTGTGTTTTTTCAACTCTCCTTTCCCTGGGTTCACAAGCCCTCTGAGATCTCTTTTATCTAAGAAATATACTCGAATAATCCTGTATTCCCTGATAAATACTTTCTTACCAAAACTAAATGCCTTTGCTGGAGTAGAGTTGAGTTTGAAGAGTCTGCGTAAGCGGATGAAGAATATATAATTTTTAGTAGGAGTTTTATTTGTTGGGGTTCGGTCAAGGTAGATCCAAAAAATAAAATTAAAATAATGTGTATTTTTTAATTATCTGCCAACGTTTCGGCTTACATTGTAAGCCATCTTCAGGGCTATCATGAAGGTGAGAGGGTATGTCATGTCACCAGAATCACATATTCATGACTGCCATTGGCAGACAATTGAAAAATACACATTTTTTTAAAAATTTTTATTTGTTTTTGAACCTACTTTGACCGAACCCCAACATAAAATCTCAATTCCTTCCCCTCACATAGAAAAATAATAAGTAAACTAACCTCATTGTTAGGCATATTTAGGTTGGTTTTTTCTTTTTCCATTAAAAAAAAAAAGAAAGACTTATAGACTACCTGAATTGTTAATTTCATTATGTTTTTAGTAGTAATTTATAAATTTTATTTTACATTTTAAGTACAGAATACAATTTTACTTATGTCTATTAACAGGTTTGACCACCATACATAGAAGACTGTAATTATTGTTTGTTCAAATGCTTTTACAAGGTTATTAGTTTTCAGTATATTATTGCTACCTTGGGTTTTTGGGGAGTTTTGCTTTGGGTTTTACTTTCTTCTTCACATTTGGTTGAGGAAGGGAACATTTAGAGGCAAGTTGCATCCACCTCATTCGAACACGGGCTAGCAGCCGCTCTTTGTAGCGATATGCAGTTCTATCAACAACAGAAGCAGACTTTACACAATCATCACCTCCAAATTCACATACCCTGTAGTGATTGAGTATTGCCGAATCAGAGGGCACATTTACTGTTCCATGCCCTGGTATAAACTCCCATACAAAGTGGTTGCCTAAAATAAAATCACATTAATTTTAATTAAAATTTATAAAAAAATGAGATTTTCTTTAACAATTTTAATATGGTTTAATTAAAAAGTGGATGAATGACAATATAATAATTTAATGTTTTAATATTTATTGTGAGATGCGACTACTTCCACTCATAATTTTCAATAACAGGAAATTTCACTGGGTTAAATTTATCCAAGGGGCATCTTTCATATTACAGTATGTTTTAGCCATTTAAAATTACTTAATTTTTATTATAGAATTAAGGGAGACACTCAGTATTGAATTTTAAATATTTCTAAATGAATTTTAGTCAGATCATTAAATTTAAAAAAGATAAATTTAAAACAGAGTTGGTTATTACAGAACCAAGTTGTCTTCATTCAAGGATAAGGATCATTTTGATAACAATATCAATTCCAAGTTTTTTTAAAATTTTGGCTTTCAATTTTTGAAAACTATTATTGAAGCTAATGTAGAGGAATTATTAATGGAGTTTTACAGTTTATTCAAAAAGGATAAAATTAATTAGTACTCTAATATTTTACTTTAAAATTAGATTAAAATTTTATTTTAAAAAAAATGAGTGGATAGAAAACAAACTGACTCTTTANAGGGGGTTAATTAAAAATACCAACTGTTTACAATACTGCAAAAAAAAAAAAAAAATACTATTATTCCCAACAAAAAATGTGCACACTCTATATTGATGAAAGATTATTTTTCCATTTGCCATTGCAAAGATTGAATAATAATTTGCCAATAATACAAGAGAAAGTTGATACGGTAAAATATAAGTGAAATTAGTTAATTTAAAAGGGACATGCTTACTCCATGAAGTGCTGTATGGTGTCATTGTGTCTGGGCATGACAATCTCGTCAAGGTCTATGAGGGCGACATGGCTGAACCTGTACATACTCCGGTAAAGACAGTCGTTCAGTGCCGCGAACAACCCTTCAGTTCGGATCTCTCGCTGCGAGACCATGTCCAACCGCCAAGGCAACACTGTCACTCGACCTGACAACAGCCATGGTTACAAGTAAACAACGGTACATAATCAGTACAACAAGCAATCAATCAAATATGATTCTATAGTTATTCTTCGATGTGAAGTATAGAACCTGAGATCAGTAAGATAGGGATATTTTTCATATATATACCAATATAAACAGACACATACTGTGTACGAAATACTCTGAGCAGTAAGATATGTAAATACTCAAGTGGTGGCTAAAAATAAAACTGAACATATGTTGATGAGTGACATGCAATACAATATATATATAAACACACACACACAAACATATATTGTATTATAACAATCATCAAAATATGTTCAGTTTTATTTTTAGTTGAGTATTTGCATATCTCACTCCTATAAGTATTTCTAACACAGTATGATAATATATCTATATTGGTTTATCATCACTAATGTATGTATAGGGCCATCTGCTTTGGCTAACAGTATGCTTTCACAATGAGATGCAGATCTGTTTCCCTCTGTCTTAGCTTATGCAAAAAAGGCTTAATGATTTCTGATAAGAGTACTAGTAGTAAGATAAGAGTAATTGATAACCTCAGAGATTTCGCTAGTACATACCTAATGCTCCCTGTTGGGGCAACTTATACAGCTGTTTAAACAAGTTAGTAAAGAAACCCTTTTAGATGAGCTGAAATTTTAATTTGGACTAAATACAATATAAACTATTGCTACATTAATAAGATTATAAAAGGACAGGAATGATAAAAAAATCTAATAGTATACAAGGAACTTAAAGTATTTTATAATTGATTAGAGAATTTTAAAATCCATATTATTAAAGCCCCTTAATTAATTTATTTGCCTCAATTATTTCTTGGAGAGCTGACTCCATACTAGCTTGCCTGCCAGCTAATAGCTTAATTGTCCATGCTCACAGTCAGGTGAAAAATACATTTTTAAGATTTAATTCCTTAGACCAAAATATATATACCACAAGATATCAATGTACTTTCAACTGATATGTAAATAGCTTATTTGGGTGCATAGTATGCCATAAAAATTCTAGCCCAAAGCTATTCTGCAATCATACCGACTATAGCATGTGATACTGACCAGAAGAAAAGATCTATTTTGAGACTAACACAGTGAAAAATACAGTGCAATCTCAAGCCTCAGCCAGTTTTTAGCCTCTATCGGTAATCAGGAGGATAATTAACATATAATAGAGATTATATACAAATATAAACAGACATATTGTCATACTGTGATATATACTTTTAGCTGTGAGATTTTAATTAACTTGACATAAATTTTTCAATTAAAAAAAAAAGAATATTTTGAGACTCAAGAAACATTTAAATAAGGAACAGTTGTTTTTGGGCATAATCTATTATACTCAACATCTCATGAAAATATTTAACTATTTTTCTAATTAATGTACTATTTTTTGTTTTATTAAAAATAAATAAATAAAAATAATAGAAAATTACCTTCTGCTGCATAATGTTGTAGAATGCAATCCACATTTGGGCTAATGGAATCATTGTAGAAAGTGATGTGTTCCATACCTAGCAGACTATTCAGCTCAATGAATTCCAACATTTGGAGAGACTGTAAGAACAGATATAGAATATGTCAGTCTAAAATAATTAATTAGAAGCAATAATATCTATATAAAATTTTTAATTAATAGTANAAAAAAAAAAACAGAAATTACTATCGGCCGAACTTGATATTTGTAAGTAAACAAGATTTTGAAAAAGATAGTAAAATAGTATGCAATTTCAATATAGTAAAGATAGATATATAAATACCTCTCATTCTTATATGATTTAGTGACAAAGTAATTTATTGAATGGTATAATTTAGAAAGCCTTAATTGCAAATTTGGCTTTTAGAATTTAAAAATAAGAGCTACTGCACAACATTCGAATTTACATTATTAATTAGTTTCCTTAATATTAGTTTTTTTATAAAAATTTTCTGGAATTTTTTTCTAACCATAATGAAAACAGTTCTGTTTTTGATGTTGAAAAACTTGTTCATCACATTGGACAATTCACCAGAAAACTTAAGTGAACGGTAGCTGTATTTCCTTTAATGAAGCAAATGTTTTGATTGAATAACATTAACTGAGAACTTCTTTCAAGATTTAATGTAAATAATTTTAAAGAAATGATACTGGACTAAATATTTACATTCAATATAAATGAATTTATTATTGTTACTAACTGTTGGCTAATAATAAGTAGGATACTAACTCTCGCCTTCATGATAGTCCTGAAGATGGCTTACAGTGTAAGCCGAAACGATGGCAGATAATTTAAAAATACACATTTTTTTAAAAATTTTTATTTGTTTTTGAACCTACTTTGACCGAACCCCAACATAAAAACATCTAATAATAATATTTACGGTTTAAAAAAAAAACTCAACATTTGAATAACTAACAATTTCAAGCGGAATATTATAAAGGTGACAAGATTTTTCATGAATTTCCATTCTATTCTATTCAGACTATGGTTTTACTTTTAATGCACTTTGCCCTTTTCAGGAATTTTATTTTTTCCACTATCCGGGTCATAATTAGGATATGTGCCTGCTGGTGGTATTGCTGTAGCAGGCGTGCGAGGGTTGGGAATAGGAGGGTGGTACCTGGTTGTAGCTGAAGTGCAGAGGCTTGACGCAGACAGCAAGACGGCCAGGAGGCGGGGTGGGCGAAGGCCTGGTCCCCGGGTAGGCGTGGTTCACCAGGAGTCTGTTGGCAGGGCTGGGCGCCTGCCTGCTCACGATGGAGACAGAGCCGGGAGCGGAGAGGTTGGACTGCAGAGGACACAGCACGAACACTGCGCTGTACTTCAGATTCCAGTTCTCACGGATAACCTGCAAAACACAACAACGCCATCTATATTATATCTCTAGGGTTTTCTCTGTAATTCTGACAGCTCTCAGGTTATGCTGACTAGGATCGGTGAAGAAAACAAACTTATTTTAGAAGTCACGTCCCGACATTGACGTGACTAACTTAATTAGCTGTAGGAAATCTTAAAAAATACCGTGGAATGGTGCATTTGATTTGTTCCAAGGGCGTATTCTTCGCAGGGATGTGTTGTTGGATTGTCGCCTCTAGTACTCCAAGGGCGTATTCTTCGCAGGGATGTGTTGTTGGATTGTCGCCTCTAGTACTCCAAGGGCGTATTCTTCGCAGGGATGTGTTGTTGGATTGTCGCCTCTAGTACTCCAAGGGCGTATTCTTCGCAGGGATGTGTTGTTGGATTGTCGCCTCTAGTACTCCAAGGGCGTATTCTTCGCAGGGATGTGTTGTTGGATTGTCGCCTCTAGTACTCCAAGGGCGTATTCTTCGCAGGGATGTGTTGTTGGATTGTCGCCTCTAGTACTCCAAGGGCGTATTCTTCGCAGGGATGTGTTGTTGGATTGTCGCCTCTAGTACTCCAAGGGCGTATTCTTCGCAGGGATGTGTTGTTGGATTGTCGCCTCTAGTACTCCAAGGGCGTATTCTTCGCAGGGATGTGTTGTTGGATTGTCGCCTCTAGTACTCCAAGGGCGTATTCTTCGCAGGGATGTGTTGTTGGATTGTCGCCTCTAGTACTCCAAGGGCGTATTCTTCGCAGGGATGTGTTGTTGGATTGTCGCCTCTAGTACTCCAAGGGCGTATTCTTCGCAGGGATGTGTTGTTGGATTGTCGCCTCTAGTACTCCAAGGGCGTATTCTTCGCAGGGATGTGTTGTTGGATTGTCGCCTCTAGTACTCCAAGGGCGTATTCTTCGCAGGGATGTGTTGTTGGATTGTCGCCTCTAGTACTCCAAGGGCGTATTCTTCGCAGGGATGTGTTGTTGGATTGTCGCCTCTAGTACTCCAAGGGCGTATTCTTCGCAGGGATGTGTTGTTGGATTGTCGCCTCTAGTACTCCAAGGGCGTATTCTTCGCAGGGATGTGTTGTTGGATTGTCGCCTCTAGTACTCCAAGGGCGTATTCTTCGCAGGGATGTGTTGTTGGATTGTCGCCTCTAGTACTCCAAGGGCGTATTCTTCGCAGGGATGTGTTGTTGGATTGTCGCCTCTAGTACTCCAAGGGCGTATTCTTCGCAGGGATGTGTTGTTGGATTGTCGCCTCTAGTACTCCAAGGGCGTATTCTTCGCAGGGATGTGTTGTTGGATTGTCGCCTCTAGTACTCCAAGGGCGTATTCTTCGCAGGGATGTGTTGTTGGATTGTCGCCTCTAGTACTCCAAGGGCGTATTCTTCGCAGGGATGTGTTGTTGGATTGTCGCCTCTAGTACTCCAAGGGCGTATTCTTCGCAGGGATGTGTTGTTGGATTGTCGCCTCTAGTACTCCAAGGGCGTATTCTTCGCAGGGATGTGTTGTTGGATTGTCGCCTCTAGTACTCCAAGGGCGTATTCTTCGCAGGGATGTGTTGTTGGATTGTCGCCTCTAGTACTCCAAGGGCGTATTCTTCGCAGGGATGTGTTGTTGGATTGTCGCCTCTAGTACTCCAAGGGCGTATTCTTCGCAGGGATGTGTTGTTGGATTGTCGCCTCTAGTACTCCAAGGGCGTATTCTTCGCAGGGATGTGTTGTTGGATTGTCGCCTCTAGTACTCCAAGGGCGTATTCTTCGCAGGGATGTGTTGTTGGATTGTCGCCTCTAGTACTCCAAGGGCGTATTCTTCGCANCCCCCACCACCATTCTACCTCCTACGGTGTCTTTCTCAAAAATTATATTTTCCTCTCAGTCATGGATATGTGAACTTAGGGACTGGACGTCCTCTCTCGTCTTCATGATAGGTGAGTGTGGTAAATTACTGTTTTAATGTTATTCAATTTTTTAAAAATAAATTGTTGTCTGCATGTTTTTTTAAATTCTCTTGCATAGCTTTCTACATTCATACTTTTGATATCACATTGCCTTATGGTAATTCTGTACTATAATATTGTCAATTATTATTGTATTCTCATGACACTGTATTTCTACAGCCTTGAAGACGGCTTACAATGTAAGCCGAAATGATGGTAGACAATCTTTTTAAAAAATACTTTTTTTTTTTAATTTGTATTTTTTTTCCGGATCTACCTTGACCGAACCCCAACTAAAATCATCTAATAATAATATCTACTGTCAAAAAACTCTCCTTTTGAACCTAACAAAAATCATCTAATAATGATATTTCAATCAAGGTTTCTGCGAAAATCATTTAACTTCTATACAAGTTTCTTAAAGTGATTATGCTAATAAGAGAAATTACTTGAAAGTGTCATCTGTATCAGCCATACAAAGAGAAAAGTCATTACAACGTCTAAAACCGAGTTTGAAACTGGGAGTTTGCGGAGGCCCAAACTTCGCTGCATGCGCTCCGGGCAGGTTTGGAACTAATCGCAGGATTCTCTCTGCAAAACTTGTCACGTCCAACAAAACGGCCTAAATATAAGTGATATAAAATCCAATGAAGATACTTCTTTTATATGCCCAATCTGTAAGTTAATACGAATTTATTTTATGAGCCAGAAACAACAAAATGGGGAGAGAGCATTTCATGAAATATGCCATCATCATTGATTACTCACTAATTGTCACAGAAGCATCACGCTTTATTGATCGATTGGGCACTATTATTTCAGATCCTTCCGTGAGACAAGTACTAATCATGTCCAAGATACTTCGTGATAGGTATCTATTTAAAACTGAGAAGAAAAATCTCTCTTCTATCCAGGGAATTAAATTTCCAGGATCCACGAGATTACAAGATAAGAGGCAAGAGTCTTCTAAATATTGCATCAGTTTGTTTTCTATTGTAAGATTGGAATTCTTATTCATGAGTCTGTTTTAATTGTAATATCTTCGATAATATTTTAACTAAGCATCTTAACGAAAATATTTAAGAGTGTAATTTTAAGCGTTGGACGAGGCATTTTATTTTGAATCCAAAGATTCCATTCGAACCAAATTCGATCATTAAGTTTTTTAATGCAAACCTTTGAAAGAATAAATGTATGATATAAATCAGATGAGTGAGGGACGAGGATTAAGAATATGTCCAAATATACATTTAAAAAAAAATATTTTTTTGACGTATAAGTGTTATAAAATGTTTACTGTAAACGTTTTTTAAGAGACTATTTACGACTATAACTACGTGGGGAGGGCTTCCCCCACTCTTCCTCCTCAGCCAGAGTCAAGCGAAGCTCAGTTGTTTTACCTTTTCCCTTTCTCCTTTGCTGGCTTGTCAGTTAAAATTCGACATTTACTCAACATAAATACAACCAGCTTTCAATTGTACGGTTAAGACCAAGGCAGATGCCCAGTTGAAAGTGTAATTTGAATACATTTATGATTGTTTTTCTAGTCCTTCACTTAGCAGAAATAATGTGCAATCTCAAGGTGCTTATAACGCTTTTCCTATGCAATGCAGCTTATCTAAAATTTGAAAGATGTAAAAGTGTGGGGGAGGGGAGGGAGTGAAGAATGCTCAGGAACAGGTATTACCTTGACTTTAGCCGGAACAGTGACAGGCTGTGTAAGGTTCCTTGGACCTTGGTACCACAGCAGGCACCAGACACGATCCGGTCCTCTCGTCTTCGTGGCTCCCATGACTCGCACCATTCGGCTACCTCGCCAGTCGTAGTACGCCGAGAACACAAAGAACTTGTACCTGGAACGAAGGCTGGAGTTAGGCAATGGATAGGGAGATATGGAAGGTACTCTACCTAGGTAGTAGGTCATGGAACGGGCTCCAGCAGAGCTATAGTAAGGTGCGAAAGAAATTATTTCAGATCACTAGGTATGAAAGGTACTCTACCTGGGTAGTAGGTCATGGAATATGCTCCAGCAGAGCATAGTAAGATGTGAAAGATATTGTTTCAGAATACTAGATATGAAAGGTACTCTACCTGGGTAGTAGGTCATGGAATATGCTCTACCAGAGCATAGTAAGGTGTAAATGGAATTGTTTCAGAATACTAGTTATGACAGGTACTCTACCTGGGTAGAAGGTCATTGTTTGATAATTGCTATGCTATCATATAAAATTGTTATAAGGAAATGAAAATGATGAATAATTATTGAGAAATGATATAGCACACCAAAAAATAAAAGGGGCTGGGGTTTGAAATAAAGCAATGAGTGGACTGTATGAAAATATAATATGATAAATGAAATTAAACATAAATTAAGTGCATAAAATAAGAAAAGAAAAGAAATGAGACAGATAGAGGTTAGAGAAAGATGAAATAAAAATGAGGAGTCATTATTATAATTCTAAACTGAGATGTTGATGAGTTTAGGGCTCTGCTGATGTTTCATGATGAATTGATGTTGAGTTACTTCATTGCATGATAAATTAATGTTGAAAGTCCTTGTGTGTAAAGGACAATGAGTTAGTACTCACAGTTTAAAATCACTGGCCAGTGGGTGTTAAATGTATTGCGTTCCTCTCCATCTTCTTGTTCTTCTCTCCATCCCGTCTTGCCCAGAGCAGGCCACTTGTTCTTCTACTCGAACATATTTAAGAAGGAGAAAAAACAGCATGAAAAAAAGGTGGCTAGCTGGCTGTAGAGAGTAGGATCTTAATATTTTCTTGTCCATGCAAGAGACCTGCAGTTGTGGGGACTCTCCACAGATGGCAGCACAGAGCTCAGGTGGTCAGCTGAAGAGCATCTGGAGGGAAATTTGAAGTTCTCTGAACAGTGGAATATGCTCTACCAGAGCATAGTAAGATGAGAATGGGATTGTTTCAGAATACTAGGTATGAAAGGTACTCTACCTGGTGCCGGCGACACTCTGCCAGGTACCATCTCGTGGGGGGAGCGTCACGTTAGGACTCACGCGGAGTGGGGGATGCTGTCCGTTCCTCGCCTCCCCCAACCCCTGGTACAGCAGGTAGTCCTCTCCATGCTGGAACAGATACAGTAATGTTTATGTATTATTTACTTATATTTTAATAATATACTAATATGTATTTGTGATAACTTATATGTTAATTTTAGCCATAAAATGTTTGCTACTAGGAAGTCTTGTGAAGGTTTTCATGAGGAGTAGATGTATTTAAATCGCCAAACATATATGAATTTTTATTTTTTGAAATAAATAAAGATATTTATAAATGTAGGTTGAAGGGTTTGGCAGGCAAATGAGCATTTGAGTACCTTTCAGTAAAATGTATGAGTTATGTATGGGTTATATCGGTAGTAAAAAGAAGGGCTTCACGGGAAGAACAAATTAAATAAACCATTAAATATACGTTATTGATAGCGTACTTAAAAATAAATATATAGTACAACAATTTGAAAATTAATTTTCCAAACATTTATGTTATGTTTGTGCAAACCATTAGATAAGTTATTCTAGCTATTAGGGGGGTGCCAATAAGAAAAACAATAAAAAAATTCTTTAATATTTATTTATTATTATAAAAAAAAATGTATAGAACTTAATAGTGTAAAACATTTTTTTTTTTTAACATTTGATATAACTTTTACTATTTCTTCTTGTTATATATAGTTCATTGAATACTTATTTAGAAAATATTAAAGAATATAGGGTTGGTGTCTTTTCCATCGTAAATATATGAATACATTTTCTCAAAATTTAAAATGACTTAACCAGGTCAGTGCTATTCCATCGGCTGTAGGAATACGGGCATTGGCTTTCCACCCAAATTCCCTCAGGAAGAGCACAAAGAAGAGTGTTCGATTGCCCTTCTTCGTAGGGGTCGACCTACACAGAGGTTATTATTAAACTCCATATTTATTCTCTTTGTAATCTGACCTTTCTACATACAATGTCCCTGCCAACTTCAATTATGTATTTATATATATCAACTTTAATAATGTATAAGAAATCTGTTTAAATACAAATTCCTAATTTGCAAGCTCTTTGTTACACAGCTAAAAATGTATACTTTACACAACTCCCTCTTGATTAGTTAATCCCTAAAACATGCACAATCAGTTTGTTACAAGCTCTGCCCTTTCTTTTTCTTCCAAATAGAAATGTAAATTTAGATCGTCTGTTGTTTATCAGAATTAAAATAAAAGCAATTTTTATACTTATTTTTTTTAAAAAATTCTTTGTTGGATAAGGATAGTGCCAATGTTCATTATTAAGTACAATCTAAACATATTATTTCTAGATAATAAAGAGTATAAATATCAATTTTCATAAGGTATAAGGTAATCAATTACCCATAAGGAAATATTTAGTGTTATTACCTATAAAAATCAGCATACATAACATTAGGAAAGTACAATGCTTCATGATAATGAGGAAAGGTGCATATCTAAAGAAATTCTCCTAAAGCTATGGTATGACTTGATTGATATGACTTTGTTTTCTTGAAGAGTGTATATGCCGGGTATATGTTGTACCTACATGCCATGTATTGAATGCTCCGTGAAATGCATAGCCCACCTGAACCGCATGCAATGCAGGTCTAGTATCCCTCTGAAGCAATACAGGTGTGAATTAGGAAAAGATACAACTTGAAACTTGGCATTCATATTAAATGAAATTAAGCGGCGATTTAGAACTACGGATGGATATTTTCCTAATATATAAAAGTTCATGTTTATAAATGTAAATAATATACACTCTCAGGTAAACATAAGTTTAAGAGGTTAACATACCACTACTACAAGTAGAACAAACAACAATTGACTTGGGTCTTCTGCTATTAGAATAAGAAGTGTGGCAAGTAACAAAATACAAATTCAGTGGAGAAGAAGAAAGATTTCTCTAAAATATATAAGTAACAAAATGTCAATCAATTGGAATAATAAATATTTGATTAATAATAATGACAATAACGTTTGATTTCTAATATAAGCAATTTTTAAAAATTCCATTTGTAAGAAAATTGCACAAGTTTATTAGCTATATGGTTGGAAGTTCGTTGGCCACCGAGTCTTCTGCTGGAGAAATTAGTCAGGGTTTTGGCCAGGATAAGAAAAATAAAATATGCCAACATTGCTGGGTAATCATTTTATTCTTAAATGGCCAATGTTTCGACCTTTAAGTCATCGTCAGGGCGATAATGATGACTGGAGCGAGAGATGTATCACTCGGGATGTGACATCTCAGAGTGCTGAGCTAAACTGCACTCTGAGATGTGACCATTGAGTTTAGGTGTGACCATAAACCTCCCTCGGATATCTCTCCAGACATCACTATCACCCTGATGACGACTTACAAGTTAAGTCGAAACGTTGGCAATAATAAAATAATTACCCAACAATTTTGGAGTATTTTACATTTCTGATCCTGGCCTTTGTTAACTATAGTTAAATGATTATTTTAAATTGAGTTATAAAACTTTTTCTACTTATATTATTGTTGTATTTTCTCAGAATCACTTTTATACCAATGAAATGAAAAGTACTTTTAATTTTTGATTTAAGATTCTCCAATTTTTCAATTTATTAAAATTTTGTCTGTTAACCATGTTACTACTCATTCGTTCATTTTCTCTATACTTGGAGATGGAATAAACATTTGCCTAAGAAAACGGCGAATATGTAGTTTGCGTATGTCATTTGTCCGGAAGAAGCGTAAAAACAGACAAAGTTCAACTGTTCGGCGATAGGTAGCGTTACTGTTGTTTCGAGAAAATAACTCTCCACCAATGAGCTGCAGAATTTTAAACATTTTCGTATAATTTCAAATTCAAACTAAATCTTTACAACCTATATTATTTAAGCCTTTATTTTATTGATTAATGTCACCCCTAGGACTCCTAAATACAGGGCAGTTTGCTAAGAGTTAAGCGGGTACGCGTTGGGAGTCATAAAAAAATGCAAATGTAATTATATA
>KZ810554.1:1919-12357 GCA_000696205.2 Oncopeltus fasciatus
TCATATATATATATAGGGCCCAAATCCTACCTTCATGAAATATTTTTATTATGATTTAAAAAAAATTATTTTCTCTCACTAACAAACTCTCTTCTTGTTAAAATATTTAAATATTTAAGAAGAAAATATTACAGTTATGAAAGTTTATATAATTTGAAAAGTTCTTAAATAAATATTAATTGACTACCATGCTGAGAAATTCATACCTCATATGAGACTTTATCATATGATTTGGTTTTATTTTTACCATTCTCTATAAAGTATTCTTATAGAATTGTAGAGTTTATAATTTGGTTGTAGAATAATGTTCGTTCATTGTCCTCCCACTATCTTATACAGGGCGTAATAACCTAGATATTTATTGCCTAAGCAAATGCATATCTATCTATCTATCTTATACACAGTTTTATAGATGAATAAAGAATATTTATGTCCGCTGATTTTTATTAGAATTCTGCCATAAAAGAAATACATTCTCCTATAAAATTTGGCAAATTAAAGCTCCGCTTCAGAGTAGCCTTTTGTATATCTCTGCTTCAGCTATTGCAAAGAATGGAGGCTTTGAGTTTTAGTGGTAGTGGGGGGACTATATCACTCCTACACCTCGCCTGGGCTGTGGGAGTCGAACAGTTATGAGCACCGAGACCGCCAAATAAAGCGAATGGCTGCCGTGTGGGTAGAAAGGGGCGTCAAGCTCTTCTCCCAGAGTGGTTGGGTTTCCATCAGGGGCCGTCAGAAATTGGTTTTCAAACTGTTCGCACTCACTTGTTTGTCTCTAGCGTTTACTTCATCAAAGTCAAATATGGCGGTTTGTCTCTAAACTAAATATATATATATATAGTGTTGCTCGAACTATTTATTTTGTGATGGAACAGCTCTTGGGGTCATTGATCCTTGGAAGGTGGCCATTACTGGGTCACTGATACATGTTGCATCTCAGTCACCAGTCACTTTTTAAATTTCAGTTCCGGCTAAGCATTTGAAATATATGTGTTAACTAAATGCTGTGTGGCAACATAAATACCATTTAAAACCCATATTTTTACTAGTTTATATTATTATTATTATTATTTAATGTTTTAATTAGCAATAATAAATAAAAATGCAATACAATTTATTGTTCAATTGTATAGGTGATGAGGAATTTGATTTCTATTAAAGGCAACATATCTATAATGCCGACATTTTCTTTCTCTCTTAAGAAGAAAAATTGTTTTGCAGCTTCAAGGTCTACAAAATATATTTTGTAATATATATATTTATGTAAAAAGACTTATGGGTTCTGACTGATTTAGCCATCCATCGGATTTATTTATAAATTTATAATTTATAACGAATAACATTTAAACATTTTTTGAAAATTATTAAATTAAAAGTTTTAATGATTTTTTAATATTTATATTTTAACGAGTATTCATTTCTTTGTATACTGTTGGCATTGAAGAAGAGAATAAATTTCCCTAAACCTCTGCATAAACGAGTCTTCTCTATTTTGAATACCACATTAATATATCATATGCATAATTATTAATAAATTACTTTCATTTAGCATTTAGTTTTCAAGCATTCAATCATTATTTATTTAGATTTATGGTATTTCGCTTTATTTAGATGTTTATATATCGCTCTATTTTACATTTTGACAAACAAATGCTGCAATTTTTTTGAATAAGTATATAAAAATGATGCATGTTTGTTAAAAATTCTTCCGTCAACTTGCGCAGGAAATATAATGCCTATCTGTCAACATTAAAATTCCTTTTTTTCTTTTGGTTTAGCGTGAAGAACTTTTACTTTACTTTTAATTTACTTTTGACACGGAAAGAGGAGGAATATTAATAATTAAGCCTAGCGAATTATATTTTAATTATTAAGAATGCCTGATCTATCAGATAAAAAAGGGCTTTCTTTGTGATCAATAATTCTCCAGCCTCATCGTAAACCTTCACGATTATTCTTTAGAAAAACACCAGTATATGACTTGGCATGTGGTTATATGTGACCCAAACATGTTTTTAAACGCATTAATAGCTGCAATCAAGTCGATTTATTATAAGTGTTATACCCTTATTCAATTATTATCCTGAGTGGTTTTTAGCAGTTTCACTTCTTAGTTTTCATTTCAATGAAGTTAACTCTCTGGTATAACGTATTTTTAGGAAAACAGATTTTCTTCAAACTTTCATTATCTCTATTTCTAGGTCATTAGACTCTCTGTTATAAATATTCTCTGTAAAAGATATTTAAGTAATTAATTAGACTTGTTTGCATGAATTATGTGTCATGTTACTTGAATAAAGCTCAGAGGGATGTGGAATGTTGAGACAAGAGGACGTCAGCGAACAGAAACGTCTTGCCTTTAAACGACCGAATTAACCACTCTTTTGGAACCCCGCCAAAGTTGTCCGGTCTTTGGTATTTGTTCTTTTTTTTCTTTTTATCAACATTTTTTAGTAGAATTCTATTTGACAAAGTTCTAGAAAAAATACACTTTACAAGACGCCCATGAAATATTTATACGTTTTTAAATATTAGTGTAGTTGTCTCATTAACAATCTCTAATAAAAGTAATTCTTTTTTATTTAACTTAAAGTTCGTTATGGCATGACTTATTAGGCACTTGATGTTTATTATCTGCTATTTTTCATGTAATTTGCTGGTTCTATTTTGTACGAATTTCCAACGTTTAATTTATAATAAAAAAAGTTATATTAGTTCAAAATGTCAAATTTCAATAATTATATTTTATATAAAATTATTAATTTTATATATTACTATAAAACTCAAGTATATAAATTATTTTTTATCAATGTTATATTTTGTTATTAATGATAATTTAATTACCAGTACAATATTGCGTCTACTATTTTTCTCATTCCCATTAGAACCTTTTCATATAGAAAAGCTCCGTTGGCCGAATAGTCACAAATATTTTTCCATTTAGATACTTCATACAAATATGAATAACTTATTATCCATATTAACGTATAATTTTGAATAAAATAATAGTTTTTGCATAAGAATTTGGAAATGGGGCTTACTCTCACCTCTCCCTCTAGGCATATTATTTATTATAAATGAGTCCTAGATCCATTAGAAATGTATTTCTGTGCACGATTCTGTAAATAGAGTCTGGGAATCCTCCTAACCCCACTGGTAGGTCAATGTGAGGAGGACAGACTCCCAAGAGGTAGTTGGAAAGATCACAAGGAACCCCAGACAAGTTATGGTCACATTCAAGCGGAATGCATAACGCGTTAGAATGGATAACCCGAGTGTAGCCGAGTGGAAGTTCAGATCTCTTAGAATGATAGTAGTTGAATAAGAGTGATAACATTCTGTCTGGAACTACATTATTCAGCATAACCCGGAGAGTGATAACAAAGTCAACAATGAGAAATTGGATCCAGCCATTAGTTATTGCATAACTAGTGCGATTTTGTCTTTTTAACATGTTTTAACTTTAATTCAATTTAAACCAAGATGTCCTTGCTCAGCGAAAAGATTCTAAAAGTATGCTTTAAAAAAAATATTACAAAATTGCTATTATATGTATGTGGCGTAGTGAGACGAAATAATCAGGTCAAGGGAAGAGATGAGATATACTAAACCGGAGTGGCTTAAACACGCCTTCCAGGATTTCGAAAGGACGCAACGCCTCCTTGCTTCAAAAGTCGCTGGATGTCCTTGGCGCCTTGGCGCTGGACTTGTACAGGAACCTCATGTCAGCCAGTTCCCGTCCTCTTGAAAACATTACAAATTATTTATCCTTTGAATGAACTTTAAAACACTAGAATTGTAAAAAGTTTAACTCATTAGTCCTATATTAAAGCAAGTCTTAATCTAACTGAAATTTCCGTTTAGAAGCTAAATTAATATATATGTGCGTGTGCGTGTGTGTGTGTGCGTGTAAAACAGAAGTGTATATATGTGAAAATGATTCATAATTTAAATCATTATCTAGACACAAATGAATGCTCAATCCTATAATTTTGTAGACCTAGTTTGTAAATCAGAAAATAGGATATATAGTCTTCACCAATAAATTAGAACTGAAGGCACCGATTATCAGGGTGCTGTCAATCATTAAACTAGATTGAAAGATAGGGGTTGTGAAAGATGGAATTGCCCTCCCTCCCTCTTATTGACTAAATCATTATATATTATTGTTTTATTTACTCTGCGTTTTGCCAGACTGATTTCATGATAGAGCCTACGATAAGTCTTTTTTAATGATTATAAATTTAAAGAAAATAATTTTAATTCTTTAAATTCGGAATTGTACAATTCCACAATAACAATACTCAATATACGATTTATAAGTAAGTCCATAAAATAAAATTAATTATGTTTAAATAGATCAGAACTTTTACATCAAGTTCAATTTATTTTAGACTATCTATTATTTTATGCCTTTTATACAAAAAGATTATTTGTTTTCTCGGATTATATTTGTAGTCTTCTTGAAGATAACAATGTTCTACCTCATAAAAAATTAAATATATTAAGCTCTTCTTGAGAGGTTGCTTACATAGGTCCATTCCAGCGTTTCCAGGTGTCCGCTTGCGATAATTGTCACAGTTTACTTATAGATAAGACTGCGTGTGATTGCGCTATTGTCCCTGCAAGTTCACGTACCTAAACGACTCTAAAGATTGGTCAGGCCACTTCTACTGGTGGTCGTGATATTCAACAGTCGCCTCAGTGTGCTCTACGCACTTGCTGATAGTTGTTAACCTGCTGCAAGAATTGGAATGACCTTTGTCCTCATTCGTCCTCTTATCACAGGATCCCCTCCTCTATGAGCATTGGTACTCACTAAATCCCAGATAAGCGGATCTTAAACTGTAATGCTGAAGAACTCAAAACGCTTAAACTTTACTATTTACTGTAATGAAATTACTATAGCTAAGTGATGAAAATTTCCAGGTGACAACACGTCCTCTCTCACCCTGAAGATGGCTTACAATGTAAGCCGAAACGTCGCCAGATAATAAAAAATACATATTTTTAAAATTGTATTCCCTTGGATCAACCTTGACATAACTCAAAAAATTATTTACTTTTACAACTTTTTAAAAAATAATTAAAGTTGCTATTGTTCAATAAGAACTCTACAAAACTTTTTATACTCAGATGAAACAGATTGGCTTCTAATGAAATATGATATTTAAGTCTGCTCTTGTAAGAAAATCTATAACTTAAGTATAAACTTTCACAAAGTCTAATATCCGTCTTCATTGGTTTCTGCAAACCATCTTAGTATAAATGTATCTTTGGCTATCACTCAGCTGCAATTGTGCTCAGGATTCACATTTCCTCGCGAGGATTTAGCTGTTATTCTGAAAATCCTTCTTAATTTCGTCGTGAGGCATTAGGCCTTTTGGCATCCATTTTATGCACAGACACATACGCGCGCTAATTTTAAACAATATTTATATATTGGGAACTAGAACCGTCCTGTCGGGGTCGACATTGGACTATCTCGGGCATGAGGAGCTAGGTGAGTAGGAAAGAAAATGCCCCCCGTTCCCTAGCCCCAGACAATTCAGGACCAACCTAAATTTGAAGACGGGCAAAATGAATATCTCGGCCTCGGGTAGAACCTCGAAGAGACAACCCGGCGACCTTCCTGAAAGGAGGGAAGATAGCGGAGAAGGGGTTACATACTTTCTGTTGCGCCCTTCACCTTTCCTAGAGGATCCCCGCTCTCCTCCACATTCCTCTTTATTGTCTTCTTACTCTTCAAGTGTGCCAATCTTCTACTGGAATATCAATTTTCCATCTTTCTTCAACGTGGTGGTGTCGTCGAATAACCTACGAGTTTGCTTCTTTTTTTTTTATGTTGTAAATACAAGGAAAGAAGAAAATTTACACTATTTTACTCTAAGATGATTTTAGTTGGGGTTCGGTCAAGGGTAGATTCAAAAAACACAAATTTAAAAAATGTATTTTTTAATAAAGGATTATCTGCCAACGTTTCGGCTTACATTGTAAGCCATCTTCAGGGCTATCATGAAGATGTGAGAGGACGTCCTGTCCCTAGGTTCACATTTCCAAGACTGTCCACAGTGTGTTGCTGTTTTATTGAAAATACATTCGTGAACGTACTAGAGGGTCTTGGCACGGGTGTAAATGATGCGGGTGTAGGTATATGTGACCTGTGGGTAGAAAGTCGGGAGTGGGAATGAGCAAAGGGGTTTATGAGGCAAGGGTAGTTAACCCCTTATCCACTTTGTCCCGTTGTTAAAAATCAAGTACTTTTTCCAATGAAATCGAAATGTTAAATATGCATTTCTACTTAACGTATTAAGTTTAAATAGTAGTATAGTTTTTCTTATATAAAAATTCATTTCCGTACGTTCTTTTTATATTGCCGTTTTTGTAAATATGTTTCGGGTCCAAAAATATTTACTTTTGATTGTAGTATTAATGGTTATTTAATGAAAAGGTTAATACATTTTTGGTATATTTTGGTTACGAATGAGCTATTTGAGGAAATTACTAAATCTGTGTAATCCATGATTCTACATCAATGATGTTAACATCATTATAACAGAACTAAGTTTGCATGTTAAGAGGTTCACTTGCATACTGTTTCTTTACTGAACTTGCAGAGAGTCTGAGACATAATTTCATTTCATAATTGTTACAGTATGCTTGGGATTAAGCAATCGAAGGACATTCTCTTTTATCCTTCGTATGTCCCCTTACTCTGGCCGTCGCAGGCTTTCTTCAGTATTGGTCTGAGGCACGCTACTTGATCGCTACCGCACAATATTGCACTTACTTTTACTGCACTTTATTACTCGATAACAGTTGCCTCTTCTTTACTTCAACAATTAAGTTATTGTTATTGAAGATCTATAAAAACAGTGGACGTTCTGCTAGTTTTACTGCCTCACTAAGACTTTTTCTTTTCTTTTTTTAATTAGCTGTTTATTACTTTTAATAGAACAATTGCTTGATGTTTTTTTCCAGTGAAAGAATACATATTTAATATGCATTATTGTGATTTTCTATGGACTTGGAACTCTTGAAAATTATTCATAATTATTAAAGTAGAATGGAAAATTTTGTTTTACCTCGGCTGCTCTCGAAAACAAGCTTCTAATTAGAATTAGAATTTTTAATTCTACATAGGAAATCTGCTCAGCTATGGACTTTTTTTTTCTTAAGGAAATTGTTTATCTCTAAAAAGTTTTATATAGTTCAAAGTTTATTATTTTAATTAAATTGTTGATAAATTAAGCGTGTTAGTATTTTTTTTTTTAAGGGAGAGGGACTGTTCTATGCTTTTAATGTTTCATAGTGAGGGTGTCCTGTTACCTAATGCTTCGAGGCTCACTCCACTAGATGGGCTATCTAAATTTCAACATGGGTCTCCCATGAAATATCGGTTTTCAGTTATTCAAATGAGCTAATCGTGAAACTATTTACTTACGTAACTTATTATGGGCATATAATAGATTGGTCTTATTCGATAAAGATAATCTTAGCATCTTATGTCGATTGGTGAATATTTCATTTCAAATCTGCATGACACCGTTTTCTCAAGAAACAAGAAGTCAAGACTATATTTCTCTAAAAAAAAAAAATATTAAAAACAAAGTATATATTCATAGTTATTTTTTAGGTGTAATAAATCATTTTGTGTGACATTGTGTAGTATATGTCTATATAATGTCCACTATATAATACTGTAATGTAAGATGAAAACCTGGTGTAAAAATCTTGTCCTTCAATGAGTACTTGCTTATTTGTACTTTTTCTCAGTAGGAGTTAGGGTAAAAATTTCAGCATAATATCTCATAAATCTCATAAACTTTCTACATCCTCATATCAAATTTTAGAGCAATATGGATTATTAAACAAGTTTTTACTTCTATTTAAAATGCTCAATAATTATTAAACTCACTTAGGAAGATTTTCCTTCTTTTAACAACCCAATAAATGAATTTTTTCCTATTTTCATGGGTATTTAGAATATGGTGGTTACATCTCTGTATAGTCTCTCCATGACTTTGTTTTTGTATGCGCGTAATAAAAAAGAGTATTAAAATAACTTCTTTTTAGTCTCTCTGAATAATATATGTTACTAATTTGAATCGTACAGGGAGCTAGAAAAAAAACTCAACCTCAGCCGGGGAGACACAGAGTTTTTTTTTCTAGCCCCCTGTACGATTCAAATTAATAATGAAATGTGGGATTACATTTCCGCAATTATCATCATGATTTAATATATATTACTTTTGCATATTTCTCTTAAGAAAATCGAACTATTCACGTCGGTACCTTGATGCGACCTTTTTTTTTTTTTCGTCTTTCTAAAACAATTTTTAAAGTTACCAACGTTTGTCCAGATCATTTTTTTTTTTTTTATCCCAGTTAACTTTTTATATTAATTGTTCAATTTTATGTTCAATTTTTTTCCACATTTTTTTTTCTTCCTCCTTTTGCCCTTAATGAATTCTTCCAATAGTATAAGAGATAAAGTTAAAATAGCGATTTTGGTTTCTTTATTTTAAAAATTGTGTAGGCTAGAACACACATAATTTTAAACAGACTTTAATTAAGCGTCTCTTAAAAAGATCAATTACGTAGTCATGTTATTTTACAGTAGTTAAGTCAGAGTACCAAGTTGTATTAGCTGAATTTCTTTGTGGGAACTTTGACAACAACCCAGCATGTGCCGAAAACAGAACTAATACACAGGGAAGGTTACAGTGATGTTGTATCTCGTTGCGGCGTACCTAATTTTATCCATTCTCTTATTTACGTTAAGTTCGAGGACCTACCAAGTCTTGATTCGCTGATAGTCTGTTAGCCGTCGTCAGGACAAATTCAGCAATAACTCTCTCATCGTCCCAGATGACTCCTCAGCTGTCACTTACCCCTTCCTCGCGTATGTAGTCTCTTCGACTTGGCAACCTGTAACTCTCCATAGAAAGTGAAATCAATGGCCCTCCTGAAAGACTGGCAGAGTTGTCTGAATATTCATATTTCCTTGGCGAACAAAGCTGCAGACCCGGCGGGAAAGTCTGCATACATTACTACTCTTCCGCGCCAATGGCTACGTGAAAGTGGCTAATGTGCTTTATTGAATCGTCCACTACAGAGTCTCCATCATTCCATATCTTCTATTAAAGAAATAAGTAATTTATTTATTTTTTTTTTTTTTTTTGGAGGTAATAGGAATATTTATCACTTTAGGGATGAAAGAGATCTCTTATCTTTGAACGAGCCCTCCTTTACGATACTGCGGAGAAAACTGTATTCTTGCGACATTTTTGTAGGGCCTGAACATAGTGAATTGACACCGAACCCAAAGGGAAATAATTAAAAAATATTTTAAACAGGAAAGACTATATCTCTTTCATCCATAATATAAATAATTGTTATTGATTACTTTTGTGCCTCGGTTCTCTCTAAATAAGATGATCAATTTCCTCAGTTATAATTGCTTGCCTTTGCTGATTTATTTAAAAAAATATAAGTAAGACCATAGATTAGAAAAGGTACTATTTTGCTATACATCCAAGCATTGGTTTTGCCATACCTTGGCTGGAGAAGCACTTATTCTGCCATGTACCGAAAATACAAATAGTAGAGACGCCATCACTGCAGCATTTGAATAGTTCTTTCCATCTGTAAATTCCTTAGTTTGCTTGGTTTGAACAGCTGCCGGACAATTAAGCCGATGTCCTTTTCCCTGCAGTACTAATTTTAAGAAAATTTTGTTTGTAAATGAATATATAATACACAATACTTTGCTAATACACTTGTCACAAAAGGTTAGTTGCGTTAAGTGTAATAGCCATTGATTCCTTCTTTGCGTAGGTGGTTCCTCTTATCTCCCCCCCCTCCCCCACCTATTTAATGAGGTAAGTCTCGCTTGGCTGTTTCTTGCCCAATACGGCTGGGGTTGTGCCCTTCCTCCAAGCCCCTTTGTTCTCCTCAGGGTTACTGATAGCCACTTACTTCCCCCAGGATGGGGAGGCATCCATTGCATCGTCAAATGTATCGTTCGCTTCCAACATAATGGATACAATTCCTTTGAGAAATCCTGGGGTGTCACTAGCGGGGATAATGGGCTTTCAATTAGGTCGGGAAAGTGCCATACTCAGTCGACCATAGACGAGGTTTCACTTGATCTTATTAAAATCACCACTCCTTGCCGACGATGTAGCACTTGCGATGAAGCTCCTATCGCTTAATTTTTAAAATGTAGCCAGTGGCAAATATGGTGAAGTGAAAAGACTCAAAAGCCCAACGACTTTCTTCACAAGTTAAATCTATCTGAGAGAAAATATATTTTTTTCTAGATAGTTGACTGTTTTACTTATTCTTGAGCAAAACAAATTTTTAAACTTATAAAAGTAGAAATAATATTTATTCTGCTTGTATTAATATAACATAATACATACATTTATATATA